>JAVJIF010001537.1:0-91436 GCA_038442645.1 Agave tequilana | reverse complement strand
GGCGGCGAGGCTTGGCTCTCGTTCTTTGGGCGAGGCTAAGCCTGGCTTCTGGGGGAAGGCATTAGCCTGAGCGAGGCCGAGCCTTATCTTTCCAAAGCGAGCTATGCCTTAGGCTTTCAGGCGAGGCTAGGCCTTAGCAGCCTGAGTGGGGCTAGCTTCTGCGAGGCGAGGCTATGCCTTAGCCTTTTGAGCGAAGCTAGATTTTAGCAGCCTGATTGAGGCTAAGCTTAGCAGCCTTTCTAGAGCGGCTAAGATTTAGAAGCTTGAGAGCTTCTGCTACTCGGGTGGTGATCACCATCCCTGACTCTCCAACGTTTGGTCATCGGGCCTACTTCTAAATGGTGACAGCCAGTTTCACCTCTCTCGTAATGGCTACAAGCTTGTTTCTCCGGTAACTAACGCACTTATCATGGTGAAGACTCCTCTTTTGGTAGTCAGTCTCGCTACTACTCTAACGGTGGTCACTTCTGTCTCTCCTCTGACACCCTCTTCAGCCAAACCTATGGAGACTTCTTCTCTGATGATTGCTCCCCCATCGGGTGAAATCAGTCGAGAGAAGAAATTTATCTTAAGCCGATCGACAACTTTTACAACAACCTTAAGCGGTGTCTTATGATGATGTTGAAAGGCTTTAAGACTCCATTTGAATCCATGAAGATAATACTCACCCGAGCTATCGAGAATATCAAGGATGCAGGCGAAGCCAGACAGACTAGTCCTCTGAATAAACTGATTGAAAACTTCGAGAAGAACGTAGATGAGTGGAGTCACTTAAGTCAACTCGATCTTGCTCCATTGATCGAAGGAACTTCATACCTCTTTGCGCAGATGCAAAAAACTCATGCAGAGGTGACAAGTAAAGTTGATACGATGTTAAAGAACTAGATCTCCTAAAGGTCAAAGAGCATAATGTTGTTGGGGATATCAATTGTCAAATCAAATGGGATATCGAATTGTCAAATCAGACGCTGGCTTTCATGAATGATGATGTAGAGAAAGCGCATAAAATAATTGCTACGGCACAAGTCTTAATGTCTAAAGTTGAACCGATGCACCATACTAAGACCGCCAGGTTGGAGCGACTTACTGCCAGAGTAACTAATTAAAAACTTCGAGAAAGATATAGGTGAGTGGCGTCACCTAAGTCAATCCGATCTTACTCCATTGATTGAAGAGGAACTTAATCATGTCTCTATGCAGATGCAGAAAACTCATACAGAGGGACAAATGAAGTTATACTAAAGAACTAGATCTCCTGAAGGTCGAGGAGAAGAATGTTGCTGAGGAGATCAAACTGTCATCAGACGCTGGCTTCCGTGAACAATGATGTGGGAAAGCATGTCAGATGATTGCTAAGGCACAAGCCTTAATGTCTAAAGCTGACCGGTGCGGCATACTAAGATCGCCAGGTTGGAGCATCTTACTACCAAGAGCATCCACATCTAGGAGCTGGAAAGTGGAGAAGGAAACGCATCGGAGGCAGCTTGGGTTTGTTTGGCTGAAGTGGTTAACATTGATAGGGAGGATTTGAGGTAGCAGGCCACCATCAGCACTAAGGAGAATAAAGAAATAACCTATCTACTCTTGAAGCTAAACTTCGATCATATGTCGAGAAACAAGCTTAATATATCTGCCATTGTATCTTTTTCTTTTTAAATCAATAAAGATTTTCTTTAGATCAATGATTTGTCTAATACATTCCTTTTCTTCTTATATTCTTTTATTACCCATAGGTAATTTAAACTTTCTATAGTAGAAAGTATATTGTGTTAGTCCTTGAAAGAACTGAATATAAAGGCATGACTCTATAAGGCAAACCCTCAAAAAGTGAAGAGTATAACTAAATCTATTCAGATGCTGAAAACATGATAGAATTAGTAAGAAGATAAACTATCAAGTGTTAGATATTATCTTGACAAGTCAAAAATAAATCCATTGGGGATAAGGGGATAAATTGAATGTAGAATCCGTTTATTCAGAGGTAATATGACATGATAGATTAAGAATCACTAGAAAGAGAATTCGTTGTTCGGAGCTAATATGGACATAACAACAAAAGGAGTCTCTACTGGACTAAAGAGATGAAATCTGGGCGCTTGTCGGTTCAGAGGTAATAAATTGGACATAACCAACTAGGAGACACCGGACTCAGAGCCCTGCCATTCAGAGGTGATGAACTGGACTTAATGGAAAAAAGAGTCCTTATTGACTGGGGATTGTAATCAGGGCACCTTTCGGCTCAGAGGTGATGATCTAACATAACTGACTAGGAGTTACTGGATTCAGAGTCACCAGATTGAGAGCCTTTGTTGTTTAGAGGTGACGAACTAGGCATGATAGCAAAAAGGAGTCCTTACTGGACTGGAGGATGAAATCTAGGCACTGCCGGTTCAAAGATGATGAACAAGACATAATTGATTAGGAGTCACCGGATTCAGAGCCTTTCTGTTCATAGTCAATGAACTGGATATGACATCAAAAAGGAGTCCTTGGATTGGAGAATGAACTAAGGGCACCTGTTGGTTCAGAGGTGATGAACTGAACACAACTGATAAGGAGTTACTAAATTTAGATCCTTTGCTGTTCAGAGGTGATGAGCTGGACATGACAGCGAAAAGGAGTCCTTACTGAATTGGAGGATGAAATCTGAGTACCTATCAGTTCAGATGTGATTAATGGACATAAACTGTTGGCCCAGAGGCCTTCCACTCTAGTTTTGATGATGATTAACTCATGTAGTTATGTTTACTAATAATCTTGTGAAGTTTAGTTTCAGATCATTAAGCAAGATATTAGTTGGTGATTAGCTTCAACAAAGGAGTTTTGAAGTTTTTCACTTGGTGATTCAAGAGCCCGAGCAACAAGATCATACATAGCACTCGTTGGAGTCTAGCTCGGTGGATCACGGTTTGGATCGAGTCGGCTTGAAGACGGAGTTCGTCAAGAAGACTTAGGTATCCTAGTTTAGTTTGTGTTTTAAATCCATGTGTAAAGATTAGATAGTGTGATATGCTCAAGTTCATAATACACACACGTTTCATGTTTGGATATTGGCTTTTCGGTTTTTAGTTTAACCGATATTGGTTTTCATGAATAGATAGTATAAATACAAGTTTACTTTGTTTAAGTGTATATTAGATATATTCTATATACATATAAGCTTAATTTCCTAGACAAACTTATGTTGAGATGCCTATTCATGAGGTTTGGTGTTTTGTGTTTTAACAAAAAATTTTTGGAAATAAAAGTAAAAAACAATGATATGTTATGTTTCATGTATATTGGACCTATGTCCATATGCAACATGCTTTAAAATGTTTAAGTATCATGTTTTTTGTATTTGGATATGTTTTGGACAAAGTTTATTTGAAAAATAAAAGTTTGGAAAAATACAGTTTTTGGTTTTCGATAATTTTCCATAACACAAAAAAGGTTCAAAATGTTTGATATTTGTGTTGAATTTTTAACACATGTTTGTATATCATATAAAATGTTAGAAACTATTTTTGTGGAATTTTTAGAAGATTTATGAAATTTTTAGAATTATTTAAAACAAGTTTTTCTGTCCCAAAACAGAACCAGCCAAGCTCTGGCGGTCGACCAGAGCGGCCCAGAGTCGGTCGACCGGTCGGTAGACTGACGTGCACAAACTTGTGCACGTTGGCACGGTCGACCGGGTTGGTCGACCGGCCAGAGAGCTTTGCTCTCTGGATTTGGGCGGTCGACCGGACGGTCGACCGGTTGCTTCAACGGTAAAAAATATGACCGTTGGCGGTCGACCGGGCCGGTCGACCGCCAGCCGCCTAGGCTGAAAAGTCAGCCTAACGGCTAGTTTTTGATGGAGGCTTATTTAAGCCTCATTTCTTTGGGATTTTGGTAAGATTTTAACAAAAAAAATTCCTACTCTCTTGTGTTTTCCAGCAAGTTTTCAAAAGTGTTTTAGTGCTTCAAAAGATTCATCTTATTGGTTTTTAGGGTTTTTGAAAAATCAAAGAAGAAAATAAAATTGGGAGATTTGTGTTTGTTCTTCATTTCCATCATCTTCAAAGAGTTTTCCCAAGTATTTTTCTTTGAGTTTTAGTTTTCCAAATCTTGGTTTCCACACTTGAGCTATATCTCATATCCTATTTATTTAGGATCATTTATTTGTGGGAAAGGTTTTGGTTTGTGGTTGAGATATACCACTTTGTTGTAACCCTTTTATTTGGTTATCCCTCTTTGGTAGAGGTGGATTTGGGTTGTTGGTTGCTTCCTCTTGGTAGAGGTTGAGATTGTGGTTTACTCCCTCTTGTGAGGTGGAGTTGATTGGTATTTGTATCCCTCTTCGGTAGAGGTGGATTGTGCTTGTATCCCTCTCGGTGAGGTGGATTTGGTTGTATTGGTGGAGTTCGGTACTCTGGTCTTCAGTAGACCATTTGTATTGCCTCGGTGGAGGTTGTATGGTTGAGAGAGGAGTTCGGTACTCCTAGTGGATTGGAAATCTTTCTCGGTGAAGGCGGGGACGTAGAGCTCGGTGCTCGAACCTCGAAACACATCTTGTTGTTTGCGTTTGATCCATTGACTCTAAACTCTCTCTCTTTATTTGTGCCTGCATTGATTCATATTGCTCATTCATATTATATGCTTGCTTGTTTGTGTGTGCCTCACTTGTGCTTAACCACGAGAGCTTCATATAGCGCCTCAACTCTTATTCAGAGGAACAAGAGGAGTTAGTTCAGAGCCCTTCACGGGGAATTCGGCTACACTCATTGGGCACTAAGTGTTGTTGCAAATTAGTTTTGTAATTCCGCATTTAGTTCTTAGATTAGCCTTATCATCTATTCACCCTCCCCTCTAGGTAATTTCAATTGGTATCAGAGCCTACGCTCCTGATATTTGGTTTAACCACCTAGGAGTGAGATCTTGGTTTGCTAATCTACATTTGCATTTTCATTTGCACACATTTAGTTTGCACACATGGATAGCCCTCCTATGTTTGATATTTCTAGACTTGATTTTTGGAAGGCCAAGATGTGTTATCATTTGAAAACCCTAGGACATAAAAGTTTATCAAGCCACTACTAAAGAATCCTACCCAATGATAGCAAGCATAAAAAGGCAATGCACTAGCCCTTAAAGCACTTAGAGCATCACTTGATAAAGAACATTTACATGTGTTTGCTCACTATGATTCGGCTTTTGCAGTTTGGAGCATTTTGACTTCTCCCGAGCTACCAAAGATTATCGATAGAATGAGGAGATCTAAAAGAGACAAGTCCGACGAACATTGCTTCATGGTCCAAGGGAATGACTCCCTTGAGGTACAATCGGACACTCTACTTAATGCTTGTTCTAGTTCATATTGCAATGAATGTTTAGAGACACAAGCTATGAATGATGAACTTGCTAAAATTGTGAAATTTGATTTCTAAATACAAACTATTGAAAAAAGAGAATCTTATTTTAAAAGAAGAAAATAATGAATTGCGTTCAAAAATTGATTTGGATTTGCAAGAGAAAGAGGAGATTTCTAATGAGGGATTCATTGAAATCTCAACTTGAACTTGCCCTAAAAGAAAATGAATTTTTAAAATCTAAAAATGATTGCAATGAATTTTTGAAGAAAAATGAAAACTTGTCTTCAAAACTTGATTTTGTTGTGAAAGAAAATGAATCCTTGAAAATAAAAATTGATTCTATTTCAAAAGATTTAGATGTTTGTTTAAAGAAAAATGAATCTTTAAAAATTGATATAGATTCACATGTTTGCCATGCTAGTGTAGCTTCACCACCTAGCTCACCTATTGCATGCCACACTTCTTCTTTAATTGAAAATGATATATCTTTGCTAAGAAGAATATGGATTGTTTGGGCTCCACCTTGAGCCATTGTGTTTTGAGTCATACACGTTTGGAATATTTGTTTCGAAAGAAACAAGTTCCATCTATGCATGTACACCCTCCACGGCATACACATGCTACTCACGGTCACAACCATCACACTTTGTATGCTCATGTGTACACTTGTACACATTGTGGACGTAAGGGCCACCTTGCTAAATTTTGTTATGATCGTATAAATGATTCTAATTTAGCAACTAAGTTTGTTTGGGTTAGGAAAGGAACTAACCCCCATGGACCCAAAAGAGTATGGGTACCAAAGACCACCCCTATTGTATTTGATGTAGGTGTGGGCTCTCGCATGACGTGAAAGCGTTGGTGCCTTGAGGTGGATGCGTCCCGAGCTTCATGAGGACTATTTGGATGCATCACTTTCAAGGGAGTTTGGTGGAAGGACTACCTTGGTTTGGAGAACTAGAGAGGTGCCTTCATCGGTTTTGGTATCGATCTCTAACTCCCGTTTATATTTGCATGCTTTTCATGTTCATCGATTTATAGCATGTCTTGTTTATTGTTCATTATGCCTATGCCATGATCATTAGATTAGTGATATACATGATTAGTTATTTTGATACACTCATGTTTAATATGGACTTATATTTTATGTTCTCACTTTGTTTTAAACTAATATGTATATCCTAGATCTAATACATATGCATATACATAATGATCATATGTATGTTTATGATTTTTGTTTTTGATGCTTCATGTTTTGATGTTTTATTATGTTAAATGCCATGATTATTAGATCATTGACATGCATATATAGCATTTGAGATCACCTATGTTTATATGGACCCATATATTGTGTTCTCACCATTGTTTAGCTATTATGTATATCATAGTTCTAATAGCATGTGGATTTACATAATGATCGTTTTTTATGTTGATTTATGTCTCGTTTTATGCTTCATATTTTGAATATATGTTTAAATATTAGTTTTCATTAATACTAGGATATATACTTGTACATATAGTGGGACACAAATAGATCATTATATATTTGTGCTTAACGCTCATTTGTACCCATTAGATGTGCTAGTATAGTCTAGTTTTGATGATTCATACATTTTAAACTTGTATTCCCCATTTTGGACATGTTTTATGATCATGTGGTTTCACTACATGTATATGTTTATTTTGCCAAACTTTAAGATATACATGTATACCCCTTGAGTCATTTGCTTTTCATGCAAATCTTTATTATGAACTCAAGTGTGTTTAGGGATATGTATGTATACTTCTTGTTTTGTCAAAACATACATATGCCTTGAAGTATATATTGTTTTTAGATTTTCATGTTTTCCATGTTTAGCTTCATGTATATGTCCATCTTGTCCAAACTATTGATTATGCATATACATCCTTTGAGCCACGTGCCTTCATGCATATACATTTGTGGACTCGTTATGTTTTGGATATATATGTATACTTTAGTTTGTACTTGACATACATATGCTTTGAAGAAATCGAGTTTTTATGATTTTCATGTATTGAGGAACTTAGAGCTTGAATGTCTATTTTCATGATTATATGTTTTCACACATACCTTGTACACTCACCTACTTATTGTTTTCTCATGACTTTGTTTTCATGAGCATGATATGGGCTTTATGGACTTTGAGTGTTTAGTGACCATGTGATTTACATGTGTTTTATGAAATATAATTTTGTTTTATTTCTTACTTGAAGGATTTCGTACTAGTTTTCAAGTTTTTCCATTTAACTAGTTGCGGTATTCTTCGTTATGGTAGAGTTTTCAAAACATACTATATTTTCAAACCTATCTTTGAAAACCCCTACCTTCCAAGGGCAGTTTGCTGGGAGGGAGACCATGCACATGTATGCTTTATAGTGAAAATCATTTAAACTTGAGCATGAAATGGGTGGTAGATGATATGAGGTATACACTTGATATTATTGTTGTTTCAATTAGTATCATTGATCTTTTCAATTGGTATCAATATTGACATTTTTGTATACTCATATATTGTTTTTGTGTATGTATGCTTTCATTGGTATCATCTATTTTGATTGGTACTCATTTTTCATATACCTATACATGTTTTATTTGTGCTTACTATATCCCTATATTGTTGAGCACAAATGTTGAATATGCTAAGCTTAATTTTTAAATGACTATTATGTTTCAATTGACTAGTTTTCAATTGGTATTCAATACAAGCTTATGCACCGTTTTATTTGGTATTTCATAAAGGGGGAGAAAATTCGTATTTTTATCTTCAATTGGTATTTTGTTTATCGTTGATTTCTACTCCCACACTTTATGTTGAAAATTGATTTTATTTTGGTATCATATGTTCTAAATGACAAATATTCACAATTGGTATCAAGATTTTGTTTACTTTCAATTGGTATCTATTGATCTATTTCTTTCAATTGGTATCCATGAAAATTTTATTGGTATCTTAAAATTTGATTTACTAAGATATCTCAAAATTTGTTTTATTGAGAAATTTCAAAATTGTGTTTTTAATAAGAAATGTTAAAAATGTTTTGATATGATTGCATATATGCAAGGGGAGCTAACATCTCTTCTACATATAGATTCATGTTGAGTGTATCTTATATTGAGGAGCTTGACAACTCTTCTTTATGCGATACACGTGTGTAGGGAGCTTCACATCTCTTCTTATGCATTGTATATTTTGTGTTATGTGAATTAGGGCTTGTCATCCTTTTTCATGTAATGCATATATGTAGGGAAATTTTTATGTTTGATTGGCATGTTTATCTCCTTATATTTGCATACATGTTTATTTATGCATGTGCTTCATTACCATATCTTATTGCTTATTTCCTATGCATGAGTTAAGGGGGAGCTTCTTTGAAGCTTAACTTTAATCCATCCATATATAACTCCATGAGTTTTGTCATCATCAAAAAGGGGGAGATTGTTGGCCCAGAGGCCTTCCACTCTAGTTTTGATGATGATTAACTCATGTAGTTATGTTTACTATAATCTTGTGATATTTAATTTCAGATCATTAATCAAGATATTAGTTTGTGATTAGCTTCAACAAAGGAGTTTGAAGTTTTTCACTTGGTGATTCAAGAGCCCGAGCAACAAGATCATACATAGCACTCGTTGGAGTCTAGCTCGGTGGATCACGGTTTGGATCGAGTCAGCTTGAAGACGGAGTTCATCAAGAAGACTTAGGTATCCTAGTTTAGTTTGTGTTTTAATCCATGTGTAAAGATTAGATAGTGTGATATGCTCAAGTTCACAATACACACACGTTTCATGTTTTGGATATTGGTTTTTCAGTTTTTGGTTTAACCGATATTGGTTTTCATGAATAGATAGTATCAATACAAGTTTACTTTGTTTAAGTGTATATTAGATATATTCTATATACATGTAAGCTTAATTTCCTAGACAAACTTATGTTGAGATGCCTATTCATGAGGTTTGGTGTTTTGTGTTTTTAACAAAACATATTTTTGGAAATAAAAGTCAAAAATAATTATATGTATATGTTTCATGTATATGGACCTATGTCCATATGCAACATGCTTTAAAATGATTAAGTATCATGTTTTTGTATTTGGATATGTTTTGGACAAAGTTTATTTGAAAAATCAAAGTTTGGAAAAATACAGTTTTTGGTTTTCGGTAATTTTTCCATAACACAAAAATGGTTCAAAATGTTTGATATTTGTATTGAAATTTTTAACACATGTTTGTATATCAGATAAAATGTTAGAAACTATTTTTGTGGAATTTTTAGATGATTTATGGAATTTTTAGAATTATTTAAAACAAGTTTTTCTGTCCCAAAACAGAACCTGCCACGTGATTGATACACAATATTGCATATTTTACCACATAATCCCCATGCATATTGCAAATAAATATATGATTTTTACTCATCTTCTCTATATTTTTGTAGGTCCACAACTAAAAAGAGAAAAAGCCCAAAATCTCTTTAATTAGCAATAATTAAAGAGATTAATTCAAAAAGCCCAAAAGAGCCCAAATTTGAATCCAGAATTAAGAGAGATCCGCGCGCCAACTCAAGATTCTAGAAGGCCACGTGGATAACAACCTCATAACAACTTCGCAACAGAAAGTTGTTGCTGAACGGCCTTCAAACTGCCGCAAGTTGCCGCAAATCCGCCGCAAATCTGGGGCCGTTGGGCGCCAGATTTTGCCAGCTGTCTCGTCTTCTGGATCCTTCTCCTGAGGCCTATAAATACTTCACTTGGACCTGCGAGCAAAGACTGAACAGAAGAAGAGAGAGGAGAGGATAGATCATTGTATTTTTGTAGGATTTTCTCTAGGTTTTCTTTCTCTTAGTCTTCTTCTTCCCTAGAAATCTTTGCAAGAGAGAGATTGTAGAGAGAGAGAGCTTGTGTAATCAAGGTGTGACAACTTGTGGAGCAAGGATTCATCCATTCTCTTCACTCTACTCGAGCAATTTCTAGTATTACTTTGCTTTCTTTACTTTTAGCTTTACTTTACTTGCAATTTTATTCATGCTTTGTTTTGCTTTTCTAATGGCTAGTAGCTAATTCTTTCTTCTCATGGCTAGCTAACAACTTACCTTGCTAATTACTAACTCATGGGTGATTGCTATCTTTAATCTTGCAAAGTGTATGATCTTCTCTTCTCCGATGGGTTACTTTCATGCTTGGCTAGTATCTTGTTGTAATTCTCCATATGATTCATGTGTGCCCCTAGATTTAGAGCCTTGTCTAGAACAAGTGCCTTGATGGAACATGGAGATGGATCACCAATATGCTATTTGTTGTACAACTTCATACTTCCATTATTGAATGTTGTATCTTCTTCCTTAGCATCCCTTGAGTGTAGCTCTTTTGATTCCATTATTGAAAGTCTAACTTGTAGGCCAATGACATCTATGAGGCTACAAGACAAGTCCAAGAATGATCACCCGTCATCCAAGTGGGAAAGTAATTAGACCAACACGCAAGACATACATATGCCGATGAATCAACATGAGGCACACATTCACCATCACGGAGTTTAGTAAGTTTTTAGCAAGGAAGTAAGGTTAGCTAGCCATGGTTTTCTCATCTTAAATCTTTCCCAAAGTTTTCTTTTCTTTAGTTTAGTCCAAAGCCAATCTTGTTCTTGTTTTGATTTCTTTTCATTTTTCAACATGAACATATCCACCAATTCTTTCATTTCTTTTTCCGTGTTTTATTCATTCTTTTAAGCAAAGAAGAATCTTCGTTTTACTTTCTTCACTACCAACCGTAACGCTTCCATCGCTAGCTCTCCCTGAGAATCGACTCAGTATAGCCCTATGCTATAACGGAGATAGGAAAGGGTATATTAATCATCTTTCATACATTTGTGGAGTGATCTAAGTACTTGAGGTTGTTTCTAAACCTTATCTCCTTAATTGAATACATATATTTGTGTGCAAATTATACTCTATAATACAAACCTTTCCCGTCTAAATCAATTTTTGGCGCCGTTGCTGGGGAGAGCAACGGATTTTCTTTAAAGTGAAGAACTAAACGAATTTTCTTCTCTGTTGCAGGTTATAGGTTGAAGAAACAGGAAAATTTGCATTGCAGAATACATATAAGTGGCTCTGGGCCTCTGCTCTCGAAAGCAGAGACCAGAAGCCCTCTGACTTGCCGCGTCCCCACGGCAAAAGCCGCGGTTCTGCGCGCAAGGAGGAGTTGACTACTGACCACTTTTCTGCAGGTTTGCTTGCTCTGCAAAATACTGCTGCTGCAATACTTAAAATCTTGTATGATTCACCTTATATCTTCTAATCAACAGTAAAAAATTTGTTGCAAGTTAAGAAAATTGTTTAGACATTTGCATCTCTAGGCACGTGTCTTTCAATTCCTTTACATTTACTGTTGAAGAGTGCTGGAGGCAAGGTACATAAGCATAGCATATAGACTAGGACTCACTCTTTGTTTGATTTAATTCCGCTTTGGGTGATCCTTGTTTGTTATATCGTACACTTGCACGAATCAACTTTAAGGGCATAACCCATAAGAAAGATAAGGTGGGGATTTTATCACCCCTTCCTTAGCCCGAAAACCATTTTCCCACGCACTCACAATCCTAAGCTTCTAAATAAAAACTTCTAGACGCTGGCCCTAGGGACATTCGGACTCACTTAGGAGATTATCCTAAGGGGGAAAAGTGTTGGAAATTGACTTTTGTAAAATCAGTGTTTAGGAAAGGGATTGAGGGCCGAAAGCCCGAAGGTTGCTGGTTACTTAATTAAGGAACGTCTCTGACGGAAAACCTCCCACCAACCTTGCCCTTCCCTGATGATTTGCTTATAGTCAAAGTCTACACTAAACCTCCTGTGGACGATCTAATCAGTTAGGAGTCGTCTAGGTCCAGGAATCCTAGAAGCTTGGATTGATTTTTCTTTTATTTGTTTGTTATTTTCATTTTTTTCTTTTTCGCTGGTGTGATCGGTGCACGTTGTTTGTGATTGTATATGTGAGAGTGGTTTCGTGATCTAAATTCTGCAAGACTAGTTAGACTTTCTACACTTACACTTACACAACCACTTGACATTATAGAAAACAACGTCTCACTTCAAGATCGATTTTATCCGATTCGCACCTCCCTTCCATCTTGCATTCTTCTCCCCGAACCTAATGGAAATCACTTCGAGCTGAAACCACAATTCATTAATACACTTCCCCGATTTCATGGTCTAGAGTCTGAAGACGCGTACCTCTTTATTCGTGAGTTTGAAGAGGTATGCCAAATGATGAGAATTTCCCAACTGACCGAGGATGCTGTTAGGTTACGGTTCATACCGTTTGCACTTAAGGCTTTAGCTAAGAAATGGCTTTATAATCTTCCCGTCAGTTCCATATCTTCGTGGGAGGATTTTGTAAAGTCTTTCTTAAGAAATTCTATCCTATCCACAAAACAGCCCTCATGCGAAAGACTATCATGCAATTCAAGCAGGAACCTAATGAACCTTTCTGAAAGTATCTTGAGCGTTTCAAAGACCTTTTAGCCCTATGTCCTCATCACGGCATAAAGAAATGGCGTCTGTGCAGATTATCTATGACGGTCTAGATTACCAAACGAAACCCTCCTTGAATCCATGTGTCAAGGGGAATTTCTGAAGAAAGATGAGCATCAGGGGTGGGATCTCTTTGAAACCCTAGCTGAGAAAACCATTCAGTGGGAGTCTTGTCCTGATAAATCCACTCCCACCACTTCCAGAATTGGTACACACTCCATAGAATCCTCTATAGCTGCAGAAGCCAAGATCACACAATTGATGAAGAGGATAGAACTGCTTGAGTCAAAAGGGAATTCTGTTGTCAATCAGGTCAACCCATTGCCTGTAATTAAACCGGGTTGCACCAACTGTCATGACCTTAGCCATGTCTTTGAGGAGTGTCCTTTGTATCAGCCCCAATCATATCAGGAAACATGAATGCAACATTTACTAGACCTCCATACTCCAACACATACAATTCTGGATGGCAGAACCATCCAAATTTCTCATGGAGTCAGTCTGGTCCTGAGCATTATAGACCACCACTTCCACATCCTTATAATGCTCAGTCTCACACATCCAGTTTCAATCAGAATTCACTGTATGTTCATCCATCTCAAAGTCCACCACAATCACAACCATATCAGTACCCACCATTCTACCAATCACAATTCCAGTCTCCCATACTATCAACATCCACCCCAAAATAATTCAGAAATATCAGAGTTGATGAAAATGATAGAATCCCTAACCAAGAACCAAGCTTCAATGATGAACCATCATCAACAGGATATGAATAAACTTCAGGTCCAATTAGGGCAATTGGCTAATTCTGTTAATGAGAGACAAAAAGGTATGCTTCCAAGCCAGCCATTGCCAAATCCCAAACATCACTTCCCTTTGAATGAAGTGGAAGATTCAGGACCCAGTCAATGTCATGCTATTCATACCCTGAAATCTGGTAAAAAAGTTGATAATAAGGTTTCTAGTCAATCATCTCCTCCTGTACCAAAGCCAACACCTCCTGTCCCAATGCAACCAGCTTCTGACAAACCATCTTCTAGTACAGAGCCATCCACTTCAAAAGCCAAGGGTAAAGAAAGGTAGATGAGCAACCCTATAAGCCTGTTGTACCATTTCCAAATAGGCTTAAGAATCCCAAGACAAATGCTCACATGGAGAAGATAAAAGAAATATTCAATAAGGTCCAAATTAATGTCCCTCTTCTTGATGCCATACAACAAGTGCCATCATATGCCAAATTCTTAAAGGAAATGTGCACCAAGAAGAGGAAAACACAAGTCCCTAAAAAAGTCTTCCTAGCATCATCCATCAACGAGCTGCTCAATGGTCCAACTCCTGTTAAATACAAAGACCTAGGTAGCCCCACCATTTCATGCATCATAGGACAGACTACCATTAATAGGGCACTTCTTGATTTGGGGGCCAGCATCAATCTCCTGCCTTTCTCTGTGTACCAACAATTGGGGTTAGGTGATCTCAGTCCTACCCAATGACTATCCAATTGGCTGATCGCTCTGTCACTAGACCCAAGGGGGAAATTCACGATGTCCTTGTCAAAGTTGGGGAATTCATTTATCCTGTTGACTTTGTAGTCCTTGAAACAAAACCTGTGTCAAATTCCAATCAAAGGGCTCAAATTCCTGTCATTTTGGGACGACCATTCCTGGCTACTGCAAATGCCATTATTAATTGCCGGAATGGATCAATGAGGTTGACCTTTGGTAATATGACACATGAACTCAATGTCTTCCACACACAGCCTCACAAAACAAAAGATCAAACATTTGAGGTTAGCTTTATTGAGGACAATTGTGAGGATTCAAAAGATGAGTCACAATTCTGTGATTCTCTTCAAGAACCTCCAATTGATATATCTTTTGAAGACCTGTTTGCTGATGAGATCATGTGTCTAGACGAGTCCACTCGGGTCAGTTAACTGATTGCATACTTCCGGATGTTGACTTGAGTTTTGAAGAATTATGGAGAGGAGTTAAAATTTCTAGATATTGGAAGTGTTGAGATTCCTAGTGAAAGTGGTGATAAGGCATTTGTTTGTGAACAATGTGGTGGAATGAGTGTGAATGATAATAACAATCAATTGAATCTGGAAACACCTAAGGCTAACAAAATTCATACCGTTTCCCAACTGAGCTCACGAAAGCAGACGCATTGGAATGATGGGAAACGAGCCAGAGGAAAAAGACCAAAAGCCTAGGTAATTGTTACACTTGTATATACTCCTTGTAAATAATTTTTTTTGTACGTTTTTGTTAATAACTGATTACCTGTTTCATGCATACATTTATCATGATGCATTGAGGACAATGCATGAAATAAGTGTGGGGGAGGGTTTACTAACATAGGATTTTCATTTTCTTTTTAGGTTTTTATTTTCTTTTAGATTTTACCTTTCTTTATAGATTTTCTATTTTCTTTTAGATTTTACTTTTAATAAATAAAAATAAAAATAAAAACTTTTTGAAATAAGAGACAAAGTTTTATATCTATTTTTAAGAAAATTAAGATGTATCTTAGAAATTAAGAAAGCCTTAATTATGACATCTTAAACCTAGTTGAAATAATAGATCTTGTTTGAAATTATAGGCTAAGTAAGAAAAATTGGTGAGATATTTTTATCTTGAATTTTTGCCTTAGATTGTATGCACTTCACACTTACACATTTCTTGGGATGGAAACAAAGACCAAAATGCCATAAAAATAAAAGAAAAAAAAGAATAAAACATCACTTATTAAGCTGGATAATTATGCCTCAAGAAGCATGGTTATTCACGCCTAACGGTGAAAAACATCACTCATTAAGCTGGAGAATTATGCCTCAAGAAGCATAATTATTCACGCCTAACGGTGATCAAAAAGAATAATCCCCTTTAGTTTTGTGGCCTTTTTTTACTCGAGACCTTAAACCCGAGGGATGTTTTCTCATCTGGTGCCCTAAGACCGTTTGGTTTGGGAGTCATCGGTTAAAGGCTCGCTACAAGGGTAAACTAGAAAGCCTAAACTAAGGGAAGAAAAAAGAAAAAAAAGAATATAAATAAATGGCTTTATGGTTAGAGTGAATGAAATCCCAGAAATTTTCACTGAGCACGGTGTGCATATTATCTAGGTTTTATGAAAGATAAAGTATTCAATCCAATTTTGAATTCTTACCTTAATTGAAGACAAGATCTTGCATAGAGACTAAGTTTAAGAAAGAATGATTATAGGTGGACTTATGACCTAAGATCACTTACATTTTTGCAAAAATAGTTCGAAAACATGTCTCTCTTTCAAAATGCGTTTTCAAAATACTAACATTTGTCTTCTTTCTTTATGGATTTTGTGGGTGTAATCCGCTGAAAACCCTCAGGAGACAACACTCCTCCTCTAGGGTAACCTAGAGATTTAACGGCTTGTTGCACACACTCAGTGCAATCGCGTCACCTGCGAAAGTGGTGTAATAAAACTTGTAGTATAGTTTTTCTTTTCTTTTTCTTTGTTTTGCTCGGGACGAGCAAAAGAATAAGTGTGGGGGTGTGATTGATACACAATATTGCATATTTTACCACATAATCCCCATGCATATTGCAAATAAATATATGATTTTTACTCATCTTCTCTATATTTTTGTAGGTCCATAACTAAAAATAGAAAAAGCCCAAAATCTCTTTAATTAGCAATAATTAAAGAGATTAATTCAAAAAGCCCAAAAGAGCCCAAATTTGAATCCAGAATTAAGAGAGATCCGCGCGCCAACTCAAGATTCTAGAAGGCCACGTGGATAACAACCTCATAACAACTTCGCAACAGAAAGTTGTTGCTGAACGGCCTTCAAACTACCGCAAGTTGCCGCAAATCCGCCGCAAATCTGGGGCCGTTGGGCGCCAGATTTTGCCAGCTGTCTCGTCTTCTGGATCCTTCTCCTGAGGCCTATAAATACTTCACTTGGACCTGCGAGCAAAGACTGAACAGAAGAAGAGAGAGGAGAGGATAGATCATTGTATTTTTGTAGGATTTTTCTCTAGGTTTTGTTTCTCTTAGTCTTCTTCTTCCTTAGAAATCTTTGCAAGAGAGAGATTGTAAGAGAGAGAGCTTGTGTAATCAAGGGGTGACAACTTGAGGAGCAAGGATTCATCCATTCTCTTCACTCTACTTGAGCAATTTCTAGTACTACTTGCTTTCTTTAATTCATACTTTTATTTCCTTGCAATTTTACTTCATGCTTTGCTTTTCTTTAGTAATGGCTAGTGACTAATTTCCTTCTACATGACTAGCTAACACTAATCTTGCTTAACTACTAACTCATGGGTGATTGCTATATTTACTCTTGTAAGTTGTATGGTCTTCTCTTCTCCGATGGGTTTTCTTTCATTTCTTGGCAAGATCTTGTTGTAATACTCCATATGATTCATGTGTGCTTCATTTAGAGCCTTGTCTAGAACAAGTGCCTTGATGGAACATGGAGATGGATCACCAAACATATGCTAATAGATGTACAACTTCTTCACTTTCAATTGATGTATGTTGTATCTTCTTCCTTAGCCTCCCTTGTGTGTCGCTCTTTTGATTCCATTATTGAAAGTCTACTTGTAGGCCAATGACATCTATGAAGGCTACAAGACAAGTCCAAGAATGATCCCCCGTCATCCAAGTGGGAAAGTAATTAGACCAACACGCAAGACATACATATGCCGATGAATCAACATGAGGCAAGCATCACCATCATGGAGATTAGTAAGTTAGCAAGTTAGTCATATTAGCTAGTCATGGTTTTCTCATCTTAAATCTTTCCCAAAGTTTTCTTTTCTTTAGTTTAGTCCAAAGCCAATCTTGTTTTGATTTCTTTTCATTTTTCAACATGAACATATCCACCAATTCTTTCATTTCTTTTTCCGTGTTTTATTCATTCTTTTAAGCAAAGAAGAATCTTCGTTTTACTTTCTTCACTACGGACCGTAACGCTTCCATCGCTAGCTCTCCCTGAGAATCAACTCGGTATAGCTCTATGCTATAACGGAGATAGGAAAGGGTATATCAATCATCTTTCATACATTTGTGGAGTTATCAAAGCACTTGAGGTTGTTTCTAAACCTTATCTCTCTTTCCATTGAATATATTTTGTGTGCAAATTATACTCCACAATACGACACCTTTCCCGTCCTCAAACAAAAAATGGCGCTCTGGCGGTCGACCAGGACGGTCGACCGGGCCCAGAGTCGGTCGACCGGTCGTGCACAAACTTGTGCACGTTGGCACGGTCGACCGGGTCGGTCGACCAGCCAGAGAGCTTTGCTCTCTGGATTTGGGCGGTCGACCGGACGGTCAACCGGTTGCTTCCAACGGTCAAAAATATGACCGTTGACGGTCAACCGGGCCAGTCGACCTCCAGCCGCCTAGGCTGAAAAGTCAGCCTAACGCTAGTTTTTGATGGAGGCCTATTTAAGCCTCATTTCTTTGGGATTTTGGTAAGATTTTTAATAAGAAAAATTCCTACTCTCTTGTGTTTTCCAGCAAGTTTTCAAAAGTGTTTTAGTGCTTCAAAAGATTCATCTTATTGGTTTTTAGGATTTTTGGAAAAATCAAAGAAATAGAAATTTGGGAGATTTGTGTTTGTTCTTCATTTCCATCATCTTCAAAGAGTTTTCCCAAGTATTTTTCTTTGAGTTTTAGTTTTCCAAACTCTTGGTTTTCCACACTTGAGCTATATCTCATATCGTATCTATTTAGGATCATTTATTTGTGGAAAAGGTTTTGGTTTGTGGTTGAGATATACCACTTTGTTGTAACCCTTTTTATTTGGTTATCCCTCTTGGTAGAGGTGGATTTGGGTTGTTGGTTGCTCCCTCTTTGGTAGAGGTTGAGGTTGTGGTTTACTCCCTCTTGGTGAGGTGGAGTTGGTTGGTATTTGTATCCTCTTCGGTAGAGGTGAATTGTGCTTGTATCCCTCTCGGTGAGTGGATTTGGTTGTATTGGTGGAGTTCGGTACTCCGGTCTTCGGTAGACCATTTGTATTGCCTTGGTGGAGGTTGTATTGGTGGAGAGAGGAGTTCGGTACTCCTAGTGGATTGAAAATCCTTCTCGGTGAAGGCGGGGACACAGAGCTCGGTGCTCGAACCTCGAAACACATCTTGTTGTTTGAGTTTGATCCATTGACTCTAAACTCTCTCTTTCTTTATTTGTGCCTTGCATTGATTCATATTGCTCATTCATATTATATGCTTGGCTTGTTTTTGTGTGCCTCACTTGTGCTTAACCACGAGAGCTTCATATAGCGCCTCAACTCTTATTCAGAGAAATCAAGAGGAGTTAGTCCAGAGCCCTTCACGGGGAATTCGGCTACACTCGTTGGTTGCACTAAGCGTTGTTGCAAAGTAGTTTTGTAATTTCGCATTTAGTTCTTAGATTAGCCTTATCACCTATTCACTCCCCCTCTAGGTGATTTCATAAACGACTAGGAGTCACCAGTTTCAGAGCCTTTACTGTTCATAGGTAACAAAACTGGACATGAAAGCAAATAAGAGTCTTTACTGGACTGGAAGATGAAATCTGGGCACCTATCGGTTTAGAGGTGATGAAATGGACATAACTAAGTAGGAGTCACCGGATTCAGAGCCTTTACTGTTCAGAGATGATGAACTGGACATGACAACAAAAAAAGAGTTCTCACTGGACTGGAGGATGAAATATGAGCACCTATCAGTTTAAAGGTGATAAACTGTGAAATCACCTAGAGGGGGGTGAATAGGTGATATAGCTAATCTATAAACTAAATGCGCTAAATGCGGAAGCTTAAAAACTAATTTGCAACACACTTAATACAACCAACAAGTGTAGCCGAATTTCCCGTGAAGGGCTCTGGACTAACTCCTCTTGATTCCCCTAGATAAGAGTTGAGGTGCTATATGAAGCTCTTGTGGTTAAGTATAAGTGAGGCACACACAAGCAAGACAAGCATATAAAGATGAACAATATGAAATAATGCAAGGCACAAATGCAAGCAATAAGATATGAATGAATGAATGATGCTTTGCACAATAAAGAGAGAGAGAGTTAGAGAGACAATGGATCAAACGCAAACACAAAGATATGTTTTGAGGTTCGAGCCCCTAGCTCTACGTCCCCGCCTTCACCGAGAAGGATTTCTAATCCACTATCTTGTCCACCGAGGACTCCCACCGAGGGAACCTCCACCGAGGAGGATTTGTACAACAAGGGAGTACCGAACTCCTCTCTCAAACACCACCTCACAACCGAGGGGTAGGCCCGTAGCCAAACAACAACCAATACCTCTACCGAAGAGGGTTTACAAACCAAACTCCACCTCTCACTAGAGGGAGCATACCACAAGCCTCAACCTCTACCAAAGAGGGAGCAAACCAATCACCCGATCAACCTCTACCAAAGAGGGATACAACAAAAGCAAGGGTGTTTACAACTTGGAGGTTTCCACAACCTCAAACAATCTCTCTTTTCCACAAAACAAGATCCTAATAGATTAGGATAGAAGATAAGCTCAAGTGTGGAAAAACTAGGTGTTTGGAAAACAAAAACTCAAAGAAATAATCTTCGGAAAACTCTTGAAGATAATGGAAATAAAGAACAACACAAATCTCCCAAAATTCTATTTCCTTTGATTTTTCCAAAAACCTAAAACAAATAAGATGAATCCTTTTAGCACTAAAACTCTTTTGAAAACTTGTTTAAAAACACTTGAGAAGGTCTGGAAATTTTGCTCTAAAAAACTTAGCCAAAATCCCAAAGAAATGGGGTTTATATAGGCCAAACAGAAAACTAGCCGTTAGGCTGATCTGGCAGCCTGACAGGCTGGCGGTCGACCGGCCGGTCGACCACCAACGGTCTGAAATATGACCGTTGGGCAATCCCGGTCGACCGCCCGGTCGACCGCCCAGATACAGAGAGCAAAGCTCTCTGGTTCGGTCGACCGGCCGGTCGACGGCCTACTGTGGTGCTGCCAGACGTGCACAGCTCTGTGCACGTCGGTCGACCTCTGGGTCGACCGGCCTTTGGTTCGGTCGACCGTGCGGTTCGGTCGACCTGGCCTGTCAGCCACTGTTCTGGGTCAGAAACTGGGGTTAAAATTATTTCTAAAAATACTTTAAAAACTTCTAAAAATCCCCAAAAATAGTTTTCTCATTTTGCATTGATATATAAACATATGATAAAAATTTCAACTCAAATATCAAGCATATGAAACCATTTTTGTGTTTTATCATTTTTATCAAAAACCAAAACTTGTATTTTATCAAACTTTGATTTTTCAATACATGAATAGGATAGTCAAAATAAGTTTGTTTAAAAGCTAAGCATGCATGTATAGAATGAAACTGTTATACATAAACCAATTAAACTTGTTTTGATCAACTATTCATGAAAACAAATATTGGTTAAACCAAACCGAAAAACCAAAATCCAAACATAAAACGTGTGTGTATTGTGCACTCGAGCATATCAACTATTCTTCTCTTTACACATGGATCTAAAAACACACTAAACTCTAGATACCTAAGTCTTCTTGATGATCTTCATCTTCAAGTCGACTCGGTCCAAACTCCGTGATCCAACGAGCATGGCTATGAATGATCTTGACGCTCGGGCTCGGGAATCACCAAGTGAAGGCTTCCAAACTCTTCTTTTGAAGCAATCACCAACTAATATCTTGTTACATGATCTGAAACTAAAATCACAAGATTATTAGTAAACATAACTACATGAGTTAATCATCATCAAAACTAGAGAGGAAGGCTCTGGCCAACAATCTCCCCCTTTTGATGATGAACAAAACTCATGGAGTTATATATGCATGGATTAAAGTTAAATGATTGAGTTTTTCCTGCACACAAAATATAGAATATTAGATTTAGAAGTAAAGATGTGCAAGGTGCTCAATTCTAATCCGCTGTAGCAATGGCTATGCGGGTCGTGATCCTCAGGGAGGGACTAGCGATGGAAGCTGGTTTAGTAAGTTCTCTAAAAAATTCTTCTTTTAGTTATTAAAAGGAAAATAAGAAAATAGTAGTTAAAGTTAGGTTAGGAAGAAAGCGGTATTTACAATGAGTTGGGAAAGAAAGAGTTGAAGTGTTGGTGATTTAATCTACAAAAATAAAGAAAAGAAAGAAAAAGAAATACTTACCTTAGTTTGGTTGATGAGTTACCTGAAAACCTTGCATGTTCTACCTTGCTTCGGAGGCGTTCAACGCATAAGTCATAGGATCGAGCTCTGTCCCCTATTCGCATTATATCATCAAGCTGGGCAAGAATGAAGTGATACGGACCATGAGGAGGAGAACATCTCCATGAAGTATCGTTGGCACTCACAAAGACTTTGTTATAATTGTGCTTTGGAATTCACTTGTATTCTCATCAAAAAGCAACAGAGGTGAAGTAGAAAAGGAAAAGAAAAAGAAAAAGAAAGTAAAGCGATTAACATAAAATAAATGGTTACCTTTATTGCTTGAAACAATGGCAGAAAAGAGGAGGGTACATCGGTGTCACTCTCAACATAGGCCTCTCTCTCTCTTATTTACATAAAAAAAAAAAAATTACAAAAAGAAAAATAAAAACCTAACTACAAACTAGAAGAAAGCCTAAAAACCCTAGATTTGGCCCTGTACTGCGCTGGACGCCCTTCTCTGTTGCTTTGCAGGGGTATTTATAGGAGCTGGAAGAAGTAGAGTCCCGGTACGACTCCTCCACGAAAGTTGTTACCCTGTCTCATCCGGATTGCCGCGGAAACGCGGCTTAGGCCGCGTTTCCGCGGCACAAGTGTGGTCTCTGGCCACACGCTTTCGCGCGTGGCCTCCTCTGGTCCGTCCATCTGGGTTTATCCTTCTGGAAGTTGTATCTCGACTCTTTATTTTGAATTTTCGGGATAACTTGGGAAGCAAGTTACCCTAGATCCAAATCTCTTTCAAAACGAATTTCATCCTTGCACTCTATTTATCCTTATCCTGCAAGCATTTAGGATTTAGTAGAAGTCCATCTCTTTACTCTTCTTTTAATATTTGCAACTTTTGCACTTTGTAATTGCAACTTTTCACTTGGGCTTGGACATGGGCTTTTGGGCTTCTTTTGGGCTTTATTCTTTATTTAATTAATTACTCAAGGCCTGCACACATTAAATAATAAAACATTAGTAATTGTGCATAATTATAGGAATAAATATGAAAATGTGATAGTAAATATAGTGATAAATATGCACTTTTTACTACCTATCACACCCCCACACTTATCTTTTTGCTCGTCCTCGAGTAAAAATAAAAAAGAAAAAGAAAAACTAATCTAGCTAACTCACTTTCGTAGGAATCACGATTGCACTTAGCACGTGCAACAAGCCGTTAAACCCCTAGGTTACCCTAAAGGACGAGTGTTATCTCGTGAGGGTTTCAGCGGATTACACCCACAAAATCCATAAAATGGAAAATATTTGAAATACATTTGAAGAGACTAAGTAATCTATTAGTTTTTAAGATCCTGATTTTTATTCATTCTTAAACTTAGTCTTTATATAGTAAATTGTTTTCCTTTTTAAGTAAGGGTCAAAATTGAATGTTTGTATAGTCTTTTTCGTTACCCTAAGTCATATGCATCCTTGAGAATTTTTACTAGGAATTCCTTAACTTGGACTCTCATGCCTCTTTATTATTATTATTATATTTTTTTCTTTTTTTTAATATGTATAACTCATCTAATTTTCTTTCGTGTAAGTATCAAGGCTTCTTGAGGCCCTCATACCTAACTAATTGACTATTAGATGTGTTAATACATATATAATATTTCTTAATTTTCTTAGGCTTTCTAATCCACCCATGTAGCGAACTTAAAGTCGGTGGCTCCAAAAACGTTGGTTTTAGGGCACCGGGTGAGAAAACACCCCACGGACTCAAATTCGAGTGAACTAGGCCACAAAACTAAGGACGCTTATTTATAAACTCACCTTTAGGCGTGAATACTTATGCTTCTTGAGGCACATGTATCCAGCTTAATTAGTGATTTTTATTTTTTTATTTTTTATTTATATATATATATATTTTATATGAGGCACAAGGGTCTTTGTCTTAGAATCCTAGATATGCATTAGGTATGCACATTTTATTAGGTAAAAATTAAGACTAATTACTTATTCAATTTCTCCTCCTATACCTAAAATTCAACAATTTATTTATTTTGACCAAGTTTTTAGAAATCCTAATCATGATTTTCCTAATTCTTAAGACTAACTTAGATTTCTTTCAAAAGATAAGTCAAAATATTGTCCCTTTTTTTTTTGGTCAGTATCTAACTATCAGTATCTAACTATGTTAGTGTGTTAGTAAAGCCTCCCCCCACACTTATCTCATGCATTGTCCTTAATGTATGAATGAATGCATATATGCATGAAAAAGAAGAAAGGGAAGGAAAATATTACCTTAGGGGGTGGTTCCGGTGGTGGTCTGATTGGGCCAAGCGTTGCTACCCAATCAATAAAATGTGGTAGTTCACGGGACCTACCTTTATTGACCTCTTTTCTATTTACATGTTTACAGTCCCCAGTATGAATAGGATCATGGAAGATCCTCTCGTGAAACTTACTTCCTTTACATGACCAGTCCTGGAAAATCATCACAGTCATGGTCTATACCTATGTCCAACAAAAGAATGTGACTTGGTAAAATGGTTGATTTGGACTCAAGAATGATAGGTGCAGGAACTAATATCGACTCAGGAAGGTGACTTAAGTCAAGTAAAGGTTCAGGAGTCGAGCTAGGTTCAAGAAGTGGGTCCAAATCAAGAAGTTGAAAGGCAAGTCCGCAATCATTTTCCCACAATGGAATGTGACTCACTATTGGTGATTCAAGCTCAGGAATGATAGGTGTGGGAATCAAAACTGACTCTAAAAGATTACCTAAGTCGGGTAACAAAACAGGAGTCAATATTGATTCGGGAATTTGAACTCGATCACAACAAATTTGAGAATTAAGGTCACATATCTCATTAGGTTCAATCTCATAAAAATGAGAACTTGCCAATTTGTCAATGGGACTTTCAAAAGTATGAAATTGGTCAAGTTCAATATGATGATCATCAAAAATGGGTGATTCAATTTCATGATCTATGGGTACGGGAAAAATGTTGGCTCAGAAAATTGGTCCAAATTGGGTAAGAATACCGGAGTCAACATAGATTCGAAGATGGAAACTGAATCGCAAAGTTGGGGATCGGGTTCACATTCATAATCTAATTCAATCTCATTGAAATTAAAACTAGCCAATTTGTCCAAGGATTGGGATTGATCAAGTTCATATTGATGTGATGAAATTGAATTTTGATCAAGGTCTTCTAGACAGAATGATTCTTGGTTCCTATCAACTTGGTTGGTTAGTTCAAGAATGTTTGAAAGTCTAGAAATTTGATCATTCATTAAATCCTGCAAACGATCCACTTTTTCTTCTAACCCATCGAATAGATCAATGGAGGACTGAAACCTTGGTGATGTGGGAAAAGACGTATATGAAGATAATGGTTGAACAGGTGGTTGACCATATGGCTCAGGGGTGTTGAATCCCCATTGACTCTGTGAAGAGTAGTGATGATTATTCCAATCTTGTTCATAGTATTGGGACTGGGGCATGTAATGATTCGGATAAGACCAATCTGGCACACTAGGTTGGTCAAAATTATGATATGCTGGGTTGGTAATATCCGAAAAAGAGGTTGGTGTGTAATATAGATTAAAATTGGGAAAATTATTGTTATATGCCATATCACACAAACAAAGAAAAAGAAAACAAACAAATAAGCAAACAAAAAAGAAAAAAATTCTAACCTAAGTTAGGGTAGATCTATGACCTAGACGACTCCTAACTGGTTAGACTGTCCATGGGAGGTAGGGTGCAGACTTTGACCACAAGTTAATCAGCCAGGTCAGGGCAAGATTGGTGGGAGGTTTTCCGTCAAAGACGTTCCTTAATTAAATAACCACCAATCTTCAGGCTTTCGGCCCTCAATCCCCTTCCTAGACACTGATTTGGCAGGAGTCAAATTCCAACACCGTTCCCCCTTAGGATAATCTCCTAATTGAGTCTGAGATGTCCCTAGGGCCAACGTCTACTAATTTTTATTTAGGGTTAGGGTTGTGAGTGCAACGGAGATGATTTGTGGGCCAAGGAAGGGTGATGAAATCCCCACCTTATGTTATTTATGGGTTATGCCCTTAATTTTTTTTTGTGTACGTGTAAAGCAGTAGACAAATATTCACTCAAAGCAGAAAATCAGCTAAGGGTGCTTCCTAGTCTATATGCAATGCGAACGTACCTTGTCTCCAGCACTCTTCAACAGAAATTAAAAAAATTAAATAGACACGTGCCTAAGATGTAAGAGTCTAATTTTTTTTTCAACAAATAAGTTACTGTTAATTAATTAGCAGTGTGCAGGGTGATCACAGAGAAAAGTTAACAAAGCAGTAAACAAATATTGCAATTTGCAGCAACCTGCAGAAAACAGCGTGAGTAGTTCACTACTCAGGCCGCGGAAACGCGGCTATTGCCGCGTTTGCGCGGCACTGTAGTAGGCTCTGCTGCTCTGCCTTCGAGGGCAGAGGCACAGAGTTGCTATATGTCCTTTTCTGCTGTTATGTTTCCTGTTCTCCAAACCTGCAAACAGAAAGAATAAAAGAATTAGTTATTTTTTTTATTTTTTTAGAGAATAACTTACCGTCCCTCCCCGGCAACGGCACCAAAATTTTGATTGAGTTTTTCCTGCACACAAAATATAGAATATTAGATTTAGAAGTAAAGATGTGCAAGGTGCTCAATTCTAATCCGCTGTAGCAATGGCTATGCGGGTCGTGATCCTCAGGGAGGGACTAGCGATGGAAGCTGGTTTAGTAAGTTCTCTAAAAAATTCTTCTTTTAGTTATTAAAAGGAAAATAAGAAAATAGTAGTTAAAGTTAGGTTAGGAAGAAAGCGGTATTTACAATGAGTTGGGAAAGAAAGAGTTGAAGTGTTGGTGATTTAATCTACAAAAATAAAAGAAAAGAAAGAAAAGAAATACTTACCTTAGTTTGGTTGATGAGTTACCTGAAAACCTTGCATGTTCTACCTTGCTTCGGAGGCGTTCAACGCATAAGTCATAGGATCGAGCTCAGTCCCCTATTCGCATTATATCATCAAGCTGGGCAAGAATGAAGTGATACGGACCTTGAGGAGGAGAACATCTCCATGAAGTATCGTTGGCACTCAAAAAGACTTTGTTATAATTGTGCTTTGGAATTCACTTGTATTCTCATCAAAAACCAACAGAGGTGAAGTAGAAAAGGAAAAGAAAAAGAAAGTAAAGCGATTAACATAAAATAAATGGTTACTTTATTGCTTGAAACAATGGCAGAGAAAAGAGGAGGGTACATCGGTGTCACTCTCAACATAGGCCTCTCTCTCTTATTTACATTAAAAAATAAAAATTGAAAAATAAAAATAAAAACCTAACTACAAACTAGAAGAAAGCCTAAAAACCCTAGATTTGGCCCTGTACTGCGCTGGACGCCCTTCTCTGTTGCTTTGCAGGGGTATTTATAGGAGCTGAAAGAAGCAGAGTCCCGGTACGACTCCTCCACGAAAGCTGTTACCCTGTCTCATCCGGATTGCCGCGAAAACGCGGCTTAGGCCGCGTTTCCGCGGCACAAGTGTGGTCTCTGGCCACGCGCTTTCGCGCGTGGCCTCCTCTGGTCCGTCCATCTGGGTTTATCCTTCTAAAAGTTGTATCTCCACTCTTTATTTTGAATTTTCAGGATAACTTGGGAAGCAAGTTACCCTAGATCCAAATCTCTTTCAAAACGAATTTCATCCTTGCACTCTATTTATCCTCATCCTACAAGCATTTAGGATTTAGTAGAAGTCCCTCCCTTACTCTTCTTTTAATATTTGCAACTTTTGCACTTTGTAATTGCAACTTTTCACTTGGGCTTGGACATGGGCTTTTGGGCTTCTTTGGGCTTTATTCTTTATTTAATTAATTACTCAAGGCCTGCACACATTAAATAATAAAACATTAGTAATTGTGCATAATTATAGGAATAAATATGAAAATGTGATAGTAAATATAGTGATAAATATGCACTTTTTACTACCTATCATTAAGCTTCAAAGAAGCTCCCCTTAACTCATGCATAAAACAAATAAACATAAATATGCAATGAATTACAATGCAAAAACAATAAAAGTCTCTAGATACCCAATGAAATGTTCAAAAACAAAACATGCTCTAGATACCAATTAAAATTAAACTAAATTAAACTTAATATATGCAAAACATAAATATGCATATATAAAACTCAAACAAACTCAAAATCTTTCCCCCTTTTTGTCAATCATCAATAAAGGGGTAAAAACAAAACTAAATCAAACTTATTTTTCTCCCCTTTTTGTCTAAAACAAGGAATCAATAAAGGGCTAACAATCAATTAGGTTATCAATAGAAAATATGTCAAAGTAGCATTTTGATACCAATTGAAAGTGAAACATAGATCAATAAATGGTATATGCGATATACATTCATGAAGAGGAAGATGTGAAGCTTCCCAACATAGATACATTACATGAAAGAGAAATGACAAGCCCTAATTCACATAACGTACACTATGCAATGCATAAGAGGAGATGTAAAGCTTCCCCTACACACGTGTACCACATAAAGAAGAGTTGTCAAGCTCCTCAATACAAGATACACTCAACATGAATCTATATGTAGAAGAGATGTTAAGCTCTCCTTGCATATAGGCAATACAAATCAAAACTTTTGAATATTTTCTTTAAACAAAAATTTTGAGATACCAATTTAAATCATTCAAATAAACATCTTGATATCAAAAGAGAGTATTTTCTTTTTAAGTATATGATATCAATTTGAAATTTATATTTTCTATCATTAAGTAAGGGAGTGGAAATACAAATACCAATTGAAATATGAAAATCGAATTTTCTCCCCCTTTATGAAATACAAACTAAACACATGCATAAGCTTGTTTTAAGAATACCAATTGAAAACTAATCAATTGAAATATGATAGTCATTAGCAATTCAAGCTTAGCATAAACAAAATTTGTGCTCAAGATATAGGGATATAATAAGCACAAATAAAATATATATGTATGAAAAATTAAATACCAATAGAAATTGATATCATTAGAATTGAAAGCATACATACATAAACACATATGAGTATACAAGAAGATCAAAATTGATACCAATTGAAAGAATTCAATGATATCAATTGAAACAACAATAATAGCAAGTATATACCTCATATCACAAAACGAAGAATACGAACTAGTTAAAATGAAAAGTTTTGTTAACTAGTACGAAATCCTTCAAGTAAGGAATAAAAACAAATTATTTTACATAAAAACATGAAATTCACAAGATAGTCAACACTCTAAGCCAATGAAGCATAAAATATGACTCATGAAAATAAAACATGAGTAAACAAGAAATGTGAGTGTACAAATACAATGTGAAGAACATGATCATGAAAGTATTCAATTTAGCTCAATATTCCTTGAAACAAGAAAATCATCAAAACTTATTTAATCTTCAAGGTATATGTATGTCTTATACAAACTAAAGTATACATACATATCCAAACACAACGAGTCCACAAAGATATATGCATGAAGGCACGTGGCTCAAAAGGATGTATATGTATAAATAATAGTTTGGATAAAATAGACATATACATGAAGTTTAAACATAAACACATGGATAACATGAAAAACTAAATTTCATCAAAACAAATTTCATTTCAAGGCATATGTATGATTTGTCAACACAAGAAGTATACATACATATCCCCAAACACAATTGAGTCCATAAATAAAGATTTGCATGAAAGGCAAGTGACTCAAGGGGTATACATGTATATCTTAAAGTTTGGCAAAATAAACATATACATGAAATGAAAACTCATAAAACAAATCCAAAAATAGGAATACAACTTTAAAATGCATAGATCATCACAACTAGACTATACTAGCACATCTAATGGGTTCAAATAAGCATTCAAGCTCAAACATATATAGATTTATTTGTGGCCCACTATATGCACAAATATATATACCTAGTCTTAATGAAAACTAACATTTAAACAAATATTCAAATCATGAAGCATCAAAAACAAGATAAAATCATCATGACAAAACTAAACATGATTATTATGTAAATCCACATGTCATTAGAACTATGATGTACATGATAGCTAAACTAAGGTGAGAACACTACATATGGGTCCATATAAGCATGGGTGTCTCAAATACTATACATGTATGACATAAGTCTAATTATCATGGCATTTTCATAATAGTCAAAAAAAATAAATCATGCTATAAACACTAATTATGAAAGCATGTAAACAATAATTGGGAGTAAGAGATTTATACCAAAATCGATGAGGGCATCTCTCTAGTCTCCAAACCAAGGTGGTCCTCCCACCAAACATCCCTTGAAAGTGATGCATCCAAATGATTCACATGAAGTACGGAACGCATCCACTCCAAGGTACCGCTACTCTCACGTCATGCGAGAGCCCACACCTACATCAAACACAAGAGGGGTGGTCTTTGGTACCCACATCTTATTGGGTCCATGGGGGTTAGCCCTTCTCTAACCCAAACAAAATTATTTGCTAAATTAACATTATGTATTCTATCATAGCAAAATTTAGCAAGGTGGCCCTTACGTTCACAATGTGTACAAGTGTACACATGAGCATACAAAGTGTGATGGTGACCGTGGGAAGCATGTGTATGCCGTGGAGGGTGTGCATGCATAATAGATGGAACTTGTTTCTTTCGAAACAAAGTTTCCAAACGTGTATGGCCCACTACACATTGGCTCAAAGTGGAGCCCAAACACATCATATTCTTCTTTAACATGGATATATCATTGTTAATTAAAGAAGAAGTGGCACATGTAATAGGTGAAGTGTGTGATACTACCCTAGCATGGCAAACATGTGAAGAAATATCATTTTTCAAAGATTTATTTTTATTTAAACAAATTTCTAATTCTTTTGTAATAAAAACAATTTCATTTTTCAAAGAATCATTATCTCTTAAAACGAGTTCAACTTTTGAAGATAATTTTTCATTTTTCTTCAAAACATCATTACTATCATTTTTAGATTTCAACAATTCATTTTCTTTTAAAACAAGATTAAGTTCAGATCTAAGTGAGTCACATTCACTAGAAACCTCTTCCTTCTCTTGCAAAACCAACTCAAGTCTTGAAAACAAATCCTCTTTTTCTTTATTTATTTTACAAGTTTTCTTTTTCAAAACTTTATATTTTTCAAGGAGTTTTTCACAAACAATAGATAGTTCTTCATTTAAAGCATGGGCATCAACATAATCATTTGAAGAACTAGCATCATCATCATCATCTAAGTGGGTTTCCGAGTGTGTACCTCAAGGGAGTCATTCCCTTGGATCATATAACATTGTTGTGGCTCGGATTCTCCACTAGATTCCTCCTCTTGTTGGATTGGCATTTGAAGCTCGGAGGTGGTGGTTGTGGTTGTCAACTTGTTCCATACTGCAAAAGCGGAATCAAGATTAGAAACAAGCAAAAGATGTTCTCTTGAAAGCGTGCTTCTAATGGCCTCAAGGGCTTGTGCATTGGCCCCTATATGCTTGCTATCACTAAGGTAGGATTCCTTGGTAATGGCAAGGTGAACCTTATATCCTAGGGTTTGTAGGTAAATAGACATCCTAGTCTTCCAAACAACAATGTTGGAAGGGTCAAACATAGGTAGGGTCATGAAGTCCATGATGTAAACTATATTCGTGCAAACAAGCAAATGCAAACAAGATTAGCAAACAAGGATCCCACTCCTAGATGTTAAGCCTAAGTATCAAGAGCGTAGGCTCTGATACCAATTGAAATCACCTAAAGGGAGGGTGAATAGGTGATATAGCTAATCTATAAACTAAATGCGTTAAATGCGGAAGCTTAAAAACTAATTTGCAACACACTTAATACAACCAACAAGTGTAGCCGAATTCCCCGTGAAGGGCTCTGGACTAACTCCTCTTGATTCCCCTAGATAAGGGTTGAGGTGCTATATGAAGCTCTTGTGGTTAAGTATAAGTGAGGCACATACAAGCAAGCCAAGCATATAAAGATGAACAATATGAAATAATGCAAGGCACAAATGCAAGCAATAAGATATGAATGAATGAATGATGCTTTGCACAAATAAAAGAGAGAGAGTTAGAGAGACAATGGATCAAACGCAAACACAAAGATATGTTTCGAGGTTCGAGCCCCTAGCTCTACGTCCCCGCCTTCACCGAGAAGGATTTCTAATCCACTATCTTGTCCACCAAGGACTCCCACCGAGGGAACCTCCACCGAGGAGGATTTGTACAACAAGGGAGTACCGAACTCCTCTCTCAAGCACCACCTCACAACCGAGGGGTAGGCCTGTAGCCAAACAACAACCAATACCTCTACCGAAGAGGGTTTACAAACCAAACTCTACCTCTCACTAGAGGGAGCAAACTACAAGCCTCAACCTCTACCAAAGAGGGAGCAAACCAATCACCCGATCAACCTCTACCAAAGAGGGATACAACAAAAGCAAGGGTGTTTACAACTTGGAGGTTTCCACAACCTCAAACAATCTCTCTTTTCCACAAAACAAGATCCTAATAGATTAGGATAGAAGATAAGCTCAAGTGTGGAAAAACTAGGTGTTTGGAAAATAAAAACTCAAAGAAATAATCTTGGGAAAACTCTTGAAGGTAATGGAAATGAAGAACAAACACAAATCTCCCAAAATTCTATTTCCTTTGATTTTTCCAAAAACCTAAAACAAATAAGATGAATCCTTTTAGCACTAAAACTCTTTTGAAAACTTGTTTAAAAACACTTGAGAAGGTCTGGAAATTTTGCTCTAAAAAACTTAGCCAAAATCCCAAAGAAATGGGGTTTATATAGGCCAAATAGAAAACTAGTCGTTAGGCTGATCTAGCAGCCTGACAGGCTGGCGGTCGACCGGCCGGTCGACCGCCAACGGTCTGAAATATGACCGTTGGGCAATCCCGATCGACCGCCCAGATACAGAGAGCAAAGCTCTCTGGTCCGGTCCGGTCGACCGGCCCACTGTGCTGCCAGACGTGCACAGCTCTGTGCACGTCGGTCGACCGCTGGGTCGACCGGCCCTTGGTTCGGTCGACCGTGCGGTCGGCCAACCTGGCCTGTCAGCCACTGTTCTGGGTCAGAAACTGGGGTTAAAATTATTTCTAAAAATACTTTAAAAACTTCTAAAAATTCCCAAAAATAGTTTTCTCATTTTGCATTGATATATAAACATATGATAAAAATTTCAACTCAAATATCAAGCATATGAAACCATTTTTGTGTTTTATCATTTTTATCAAAAACCAAAACTTGTATTTTATCAAACTTTGATTTTTCAATACATGAATAGGATAGTCAAAATAAGTTTGTTTAAAAGTTAAGCATGCATGTATAGAATGAAACTACTATACATAAACCAATTAAACTTGTTTTGATCAACTATTCATGAAAACAAATATTGGTTAAACCAAAACCGAAAAACCAAAATCCAAACATAAAACGTGTGTGTATTGTGCACTTGAGCATATCAACTATTCTTATCTTTACACATGGATCTAAAAACACACTAAACTCTATGATACCTAAGTTTTCTTGATGATCTTCATCTTCAAGTCGACTCGGTCCAAACTCCGTGATCCAACGAGCATGGCTATGAATGATCTTGACGCTCGGGCTCGGGAATCACCAAGTGAAGGCTTCCAAACTCTTCTTTTTAACTAATATCTTATTACATGATCTGAAACTAAAATCATAAGATTATTAGTAAACATAACTACATGAGTTAATCATCATCAAAACTAGAGAGGAAGGCCTCTGGGCCAACAAACTGGACATAATCGACTAGGAGTCACCGAACTCAGAGGCCATTCGAGGTGACAAACTGGACATAATGGTAAAAATGAGTATTCCACTGGGGGAATAAAATAGAAACTCTATGGGGAATTTTAGCGTTCCTTGTGGAGTTCAAAAAGAGTTGCCATAGATAATCACTAACATGACAACTAAGAAAGTCCACTAAAGACTGAAAAGGGTTCATTGAGGAGTGAACAAATAATTATAGACTCCGAAGGAAATTTATAAGAAGTTATCAGAGGTAATCATTAACATGACATTAGCGACTCCATGGGGGATTTCATTGAGAAATCATCATTCCTTGAGGTAGTTGTCAGAGGTAATTATTAACGTGACAATAAAAGACCTTTTTGCGGAATGAGAGGAATATGTAAAACTCTATGGGGAATTTATAGGGAAATTAGCATTCCCTAGCCTTCAACTAATCACCAAACCTTGATATGAATGTGGAATCACTGAAAATGTTCTACAAAGATGCATCATTAGCCTTCTTCAATGAGTTTGGCTTGATAAGTCATCAGATAAACTCATTCAATCAGTTTGTAGAAAATAGACTACAGAAATTGCTTTATTCTTTGGGCGAAATAGTTGTGAAGCCAAGCAAGATCCGCTGAAAGGGGGGATAGGTGGTTGGAGATATGCCACCATTATATATGAAAAAGTCAGGCTAACAAAGGCATCCTTTTGGATTGAAAGAAATGATCAAAAAGAAGAGTGCATAAAATTGTTGCCAAAGCATGCTCGACTTCAAAATATGACCTATTTTTTCAAATTGGAAGTAGATGCTGGTCACATTAAACTCTCTGTGAGCATTATGATTATTTCTTCAATATTGACATTATGCATCATGATCTCCCCCCATTAGTCTGGCTCGATGTCAGTAAGCTGTGATGAATTCTTTTGAGGGAGCACACTCTTCTTTGGCGTCTTACCAAACATTTTGGATCCCAAACCCTAATCCAATTGATAAATCAGATTATTTATTTGATTAGAGGTATAATGTTAATGTGACCATGAATAGTACTTTTTTAAGAATTTACCATTGATCGGCATCATGAGCATATCACCATTTGGATTTGCGAGGTGATAAGCTCTATTTGAATAGATTGCTTCTACTATAAAAAGTCTTTCCCATTTGGGTTCAAGTTTGCCTTTGGTCTTGTGTGTCATTACCATGGTTCGCCTGACAGCTAAAAGCAAGTTTTCCTTTTGGAAGACTTTCTCTTTGACCTTTTTGTTGAAAGCCTTCGATTCAAGCTTGATATAGCTCGATGCGCTGCTGAGCTTGCAGTCATTTCTCATCTAGCGCTTCAAGCTCTTAGAGAAGTAGCCAATCGTTGTCTCCATCTATCATCTTGGTTGTCAAGACAACACGAAGTGATGGTATTTGTATCTCTAGAGATATGACTGCTCCACATCCATAGGCCAGGGAAAATGCATATTGCTTGTAGGGGTTCAGACCGTTGTTAGGTAGGCCCAAAGACATTCACTGAGCTTCTCGTTCCAATCTCTTTTGCTTGATGAGACATACATTTTAAGGAGCTTGATGGCCGTCTTGTTGAGCACTCTACCAACCATTGACAGTGGGGTTGTATGCAGTCAAAGCCACATTCCGTATGCGGTATTTGTCACAGAACTGAAAGAATGATTAGCTTACAAATTGGGGACCATTTGTCGTAGATGATCCTCCTGGGAATACCAAATCGGTGGATGACATGGTGTTTGATGAAGTAACCATGTTAATGGTTTTAATTTCGGCGAGCGGTATTGATTCCACCCATTTTCAGAAGTAATTGATTATTGCAAGATGAACTGATGACTGATCGAGGTGAGACCTTGCACGAAAAGTGTAGTTTTGAAATTAGAAATTGAAGTGTTGTGCTTTAGCTTCCTCGATACTTCCGTTATAGCATAGAGACTAAAGGGTCAAATCTACAAGGAAAGAAGGCGATAGAAGCATTAACTGTATATTCACATGTGTGTGTTAACGATTTTTTTATTGTTCAAAGAATTAAAAGAAAATAAAATAAAGAATGAAAAGAGAAGAGTATGGTGAAAATAAAGGTATTTGTGATTTTTGATATATTTCTAAAACAAAGTAAAAAGAAGAAGAAAACTCATGGCTACTAACTATTAATGGCTTCACTAACTATGCTAACCTCTTAGTGATAGTTGCCACACATGTATCTTTACCCATTACTAGTCCTTAGTTCAAGAGCTTTTCAAAACATGACCCATAAGATTACTTTCACATCCAAACTCAACAAATAAGTACAAGCTACACTTAAACCATCAAAATTAAGTTAGAACAAGCATGGAATAAAATAATGTTAGCTTGTTAGAGAGTTAGATGTTAGAGTGTTAGAATCTATCACATGAGCCATCAATGGCTCTTACAAGAGCAAGGCTAAGTAGAGGCTATTAGATTCATGTGGATTATCAAGTAAGGAGTTAGCAAGTTAGTAATTAGTAGTTAAATTCTATGAGAAAAAATTAGCTAAGCATGCAAAAGGTTAGAGAGAAAAAATAAGTAGAGATAAAGAGAGAACTTTCATAGAGTATCACCCTCCATTATAATAACTCCAACTTTCATCCTAAGAATCACTCTCTTCACTTTTACAAGATCTAAAAGAAATGAAAAAAACAAAAGAAGAAGAAGAACAACTAATCTACACTAAAGAGAAGTAACTACCCTAAAAAATCTTCCTCCCCTCTATTCTGCTTAACCAGGGCAATATATATAGCAACTAGGGCCTCTGGGGGTGCCGTACTACCGTGGAAACGCGGCAAATGCCGCATTTCTGCCCAATACGAGCGCTACGTGTGCAGTGCCGAAGTGTATAGCTTTCTGCTACACACTAGTCCTTGTATAGCCTTTTGGTTTCTTGATATCTTCTCCTAAATTTGACAGATTTGGCTTCCAAAGTCAATGGCTATATCTAGGTTCTAAAAATCACCAAATAAATGAGATTTTTGGACTTCTTCTTCATTTCATGCCATAACCCTAGAAACATGCAAGAAAGCTATTATTAACATCATTTTATTCAGAATAATTGTGAAGATTTGGTATGAAATATGCATATTGAGAGACTAATCACACCCCCACACTTATCTTTTGCTCGTCCCGAGCAAAAACAGAAAAAACTAAGTAAGCAAATTATTACATCACTTTTGTAGGTGATGCGATTGCACTGAGAGTTTGCAACAAGCCATTAAAACCTCTAGGTTTTCCTAAAGAAAGAGTTTGCAACAAGCCATTAAAACCTCTAAGTGTAGATGCAAGTTCTTGTTATAAATTAAAGGTAAGGATTTTGAAATTGAGTTGATTCTTTGATCTTTCATAAAACTCTTAGATAGTATGTACCTTGTGAACAGTGAAGATTTTTGGGATTTAATACTAACTTTCATGCCATTTATTTGTGTGTATATATATATATTTCTTCCCTTAGTTTTTTTACGTTTTCTAGTTTATCCAAGTAATGAGTCTTTAGTCGGTGACTCCCAAATCAGATGGTTTAGGGCATTAGATGAGAAAACATCCCTCGGGCTTAAGGACTCGAGTAAATAAAGCCAAAAACTAGGGGGATTATTTTGTTTTTGTTCACCGTTTTAAGCGTGAATAATCATGCTTCCTGAGGCATAATTACCCAGCTTTAATAAGTGATATATATATATATATATATATATATATATATATTATTTCTTTATGGCACTTTTAGTTTTTGTTTCATTCCCAAAAATTATGTAAGTGTGAAGTGTGTATATCTAAAATAAAAAATTCAAGATCAAATTATCTTTCCAATCTCACTTCCTTATACTAAAATTTAAATAAGATTTATTATTTTGAATCGATTTAAGAATTCATAATTTTAGGTCTTCCTAAATCCTAAAAAAAACTATTTCTCTTATTTCAAAAAAGTTTTGTAAAAAGAAAAGAAAAGAAAAAGATTTTTATACAAAAGAAAAATCTAAAAATTTCCTAAAAAGAAGTGTAAAAGAAAGAAAATTTAAAACAAACTATGTTAGTGAACCCTCCCCACACTTATCTCATACATTATCGTCAATGCATTGTGAATGTGTATATGCATGAAACAACTAGAAAGAAAAATTACCTCTAGGTGGTGGTTCTGATAGTGGTTTGATTGATCTATGAAATGCGGCCCAATCTAAAGATTGTGGAGTTTGCAGAACCCACCATTGATCTCTTAAATATAACCCATAAAAAGAATGATGAAGTAAATGGCCTTATTTAAAAAAGTATCCCCATCCGATTTTTAATTTTTAAAAATAATTCTTGAGTCATTTTATTCAACACCGTTGTCCGACAATGGAGTGTGATTATTGAAAATAATTAATTTGTGCTAAACAAAACATGAACAAATACAGACTGGAGAATTTGACTTAGATCAAGTCGAGATTCAAAAGTGGTTCAAAAATAGGATCCAAACCAAAGAATTAATGTTCACACACTTTCCCATTAACGGATTGTGATCGTAAAATATTGGTGATTAACTTCATAGTATACTGGTATAGGATTCAAAGTTGACTTTGGAATATGAAAAAATCTTGTAAAGATACCAGAGTTATTATTGAATCAAAAAGTAAAATAGTATGACTAACTGGGAAATCAGGATCACATTCATGCTTAAGTTCAAATTTAGAAAAAGGATAACTTGCCAAAATGTCAAGGTGATTCTCAAAATTTTGGGCAAGTTCAAATATATGTAATAAAATTGAATCTTGAATTCCAAAGCAATATGATTCTTGGGTCACATCAAGAGGGTAAGAGATATCAAAATCAGTCAACGATTGATAAGGTCGAGTTTTCTCATTCCTATATGCAATTGTGTTGGCCAATTGACTCGCTTGTGCATGGATGGACCGGGTGACCATATTTAGAGTCTGAATCATATCTTCTATATTCTGTGAATTCAGACTTTTTTCCTGAAAAAGTGAGTATGAAAGTTGCTTTTGGAAATCGTGGTGAAGTCGTGAATATGTCAGATTTTTTGATTGTTGCTCGTACACACGAAAGGCTTCTATACTTATTTCCAGAATGGATTTTTTTACAGTTGGATGTTCTGGAAAAGAAGTATGTGAAGTATGATTGTGAGAAAATAGTGAGTCCAACATGTGTTGAGAATGTTGCTCGGACACACGGAAGAGTTTTATACTCAATTTCAGGATTGATGGTTGTTCATTTTAAATCGGTGATACTGAAAAAGATGAGTATGACTCTTGAAATTTGGGTGAAATGATGAGTCCATATGTTTTGAAATTGTTGCACAGTTTCACGACACTAATTCAGATTTTCTTCAATGGGATATTCTATAAAAGGAGTATATGAAGTTTAATGTGAGAATAATTGCGAATTGAGCAAGTTTTGAATTAGTTGTTGGGACTCGAGTATGGCTTCTATACTCTTATCTAAATCAGATTCTTCTTCAATTGGTGGAACAGGAAGAGTAGTATGTGAATCAAAATCAGAAAATGAATACTTTTGAAAATTATGAATAAGGTAGTTGAAAATTTGACTCAGGGGAGGTGAATCTCCATGGACTTTGTGAAGAGTAAAAATTATTTTAAAAATTATGGTCATAAGATTGGGGGTACGGGTCATATTGAGTCGGACAAACCCAATCCGGCCTGTATGGTTGGTTCATGTTATAAATAGTAGGGTTGGAATTATCTGAGTCAAATAAGGTCAGGGGGAAAATAGATTCAATTAGTTGGAAATTTTTTTGTTATAGTCCATTTTATCATGATAATCACAAACAAAAAAAGAAAAAAAATAAACAAACGAACAAATAAAGAAAAAGAAAAATTCAAAAAATGAGCCAATACTAGGGTTGACCTGGACCTCAACGACTCCTAATTAGTTGACTGTCCACGGGAGGTATATTGCAGCAATCTGACCACAAGTTAATCGGCCGGTAAGGTGATTGCAAGAAAATGCAGTGAGAATTATACCTCCCGTGGAGTCGTAAAGAAGGATTGTGATGAAAGCGTTTCGATGTTTTGTTTTAAAAACAAGGATTGGTGTTGATGTTTTTTTTAGTTGATAAGAAAATGGAGAGTAAAGAAGCGACTCCAAAAAAACTGAAAATTTAGGATAGGTTTTGGAGAAGATGATCTTTTAGAAAATGCTTTGAGAGTGATTTTGTTGTGATTTAAATTATGAAAAAGATTCAGGCTCACTAATCCTCTATTCAACTACTTACTTATCTCATGAATATTTTGGTGCATCACTTTTATCATAAGCAAAAATCTTTAGTATCTTTTAATGTTCAAGTAAAACGAATAAGATGATTTTGATTTAAATGTTAAAGCTTTTCTTAACACAATATTAAAAATAGAATGTTAAGCCATTAAGTGAAGAAGTAAGTATGGAATAAAAAAGATTTAGAAATAGTTGTGCTTTAAATGTCCAAAACAAACATCCTTACGTGCTTTCAAGAACAAAGTTTAACTTAGGATTATGATTCAAGAAAGTTGCTTTTATAAAAAATCGATCAAGAAAAGGAGGTAGAAGAGATTGATTAGTGAGCCCAGAAGATGATTTAGTTACTCATGATAAAGAGAACAAATAAGAGAATGAAAATAAAATATAGACATACCGAATTGAGTCAGGTTGAATAAGCAATTTGAATCTCCTTTGATTGTCATTTCAAGGATGAATTACACACTCATTTTCACTCTTCTCACTTTGCTGCTTTAAACTAAAAAAGTAAAAATGATATACAACTTCTCAGAACTATCAACAATACTCCTAAAACCCTAAAAATGAACAAGAATTTAAAATCTAGTCTTCGGTCCCTTCTTCAGTAAACTTCTTGCCTTTTATAAGCAAAAACCCAGAGGGGAGAGGAGTGAGGAGATAAGGGGGAGAAAACACTCCCCTTATCTCCAAGAGATAGCCATAGAAATGTGGTCAAAGTCGCGTTTCTGCAGCCTGGATGTGGCTATTTGTTCCAGGGGGAGATATTGTTGGCGCTTGGTTTTATCCCCTTTTATCCGACGGGTTTTCTGTTTGATATCTGGTATTGATCTGACCTTCGGTGATCCTCAAGCTAACCGATTTGGATTCATACAAAACTAAATTAACCAGTTTTATTTGATGTGATCCTCCTTGATATGCTTTGATCTTCAACTGGGATCATGGCTATCTTCCTGAATATTTATTCCTTCTTTAATTTAGATGCAAATCAGAATTTAAAGCGGGTTTTTAGGTTCAATTTTCTTTTCCACCTCCATTAGTAATGGGCCTGCACATTATTAAATAAAAATAAGACAAAATAATAGAATTTATTAGATAATAAACATGAGAATGTGACAATATATATGCAATATCGTTGACCGATCATACCCATACACTTTTCTTTTGCTCGCCCTCGAGCAAAACATCAAAACTAATCATAAAAAATTATTGGATCACTTTTTTAGGTCACTTGATTGCACTGAGCAAGTGCAATAAGCCATTAAACCTCTAAATTACACATAGAGGACGAGTTTTGTCTCTTGAGGGTTTTCAGTAGATTACACCTACAAAATTCATAAAGAAAGAGAAAAGAGTTAGTATTTTCGAAAAGCATTTTCAAAAGAGAGAAAATATTTGAGGATTATTGTAAGAGTTCAAGTAACCTATAAGTTATAAGAAATTCAATTTTTTATTCCTAAACTTTGTATCTATGCAAAAATGTGTTATAAATCAAAGTAAGGAGTCAAATTGTATTTCTCATCTAGTCATTACTTTACCCTAGGTCTTATGTACCTTCGTGACCGTGAAATTTTTACGAAGGGTTCTTTAACTTTAACTCTTATGCCTTATTTATTTATATTTTTGGTGATATTATTCCTTAGTTCTATTAGACTTTCTAATCTGCCCATGTAACGAGCCTTTAGTCAATGACACCCAAACTGGACAGTCTTAGGGCATCAGGGAGAAAAAACCCTAAGGACTTAAGCACTCGAGCAAACAAGGCCATAAAACTAGGGATTTTTATTTATAAAATATTTTCCTTTTGAACGTGAATATTTATGCTTTATGAGGCATAAATACCCAGCTTAATCAGAGACTTATATGTATATTTTTTTTCTTTTTCTTTGTTTTATATAAAGCATAAGAATCTTTGTTTTTGAACCCTAAGTGTGTAAGTGTATAAAGTGTTCATACTTCATCAAAGTCAAGATCAAGACTAAATTACTTTTCCAAATTTTCTTTCTAACCCTAGAATCAAACAAGACATCTTATTTTGATCAAGCATTAGAAATCCTAATATGATTCTCCTACTCCTTAAAATTGACTTAATTTCTTACAAAAGATAAGTCAACATATTGTTCTTTTTTTTCAAAAAGTTTTATATATATATATTATATATTTATATTCTAAAGTTATATTAATCATGTTAGAACCCTCCCCCACACCTATCTCATGCATTGTCCTCAGTGTATGAAAGAAATATATATATGCATGAAAATGGAATGTAAAAGAGGTAAAGTTACCAATACACTGGGTCAAAAAGACCCATAGCTTTTTCATTTACCGGCACCGATTCTAAAAAAGGTTTAGGCGTTAACCATTTACCTTAAAATCATTCCCATTCTTGGTGTCACTGATCTCTACAGCACCATGTAGAAAACGGATTTAACAACGAATGGCCCAATCCATCTTGATTTTGGCTTTCTTGGAAAAAGATGAAGCCTAGAATTATATAGTAAGACTTTTTATCCAGGAACAAATGTTTTTCTTATGATATGTTTATCATGAAAAATCTTAACTCTTTCTTTTGTGATCTTGATATTTTCATATGCCTCATTTCTTAACTCCTCTAATTCAAAATTTGTAATTTTTGAAGGTCATAGGTGTTTTCCATTGATTTGCAAAGGGGGAAAACTTACAAAAAAGTGTCGAGGAGCTAAATTACAAGTAACACAAAAGATTACAAGTAGATCTCCTCTGAGATTCTAGAGAAGTGTGTCGATAGGAGTCTGGTCAGCGCGCGATCACTCTGTCCCTTTGACGATGCGAGCGATGAGATTCCCTTCTCGCCTGGTTCTGGGAATCAGAGAACAGAAGGTTGGTAGACCCTTTTGTTACTTCTCAAAACCGCCTTCGCTTAGGAATTCCTTCTCGCCTGGCTCCAGAAATTCCTTGAGAAGAGGGAGGTATTAGGGTATCAACACCTGATTAGAGAAGCAGCTCTCTAAAAGTCTCTGAATTCAAGAGAATATATCTCTGTTGCTACGCGCGGTGCGTCCTCTTAAGAAGTCTGCCGTCTCTCTGGAGCGTATCTCCTGTGTCCTCTCCTTGTGCTCCTGGTGGGCTATTTATAGGGAGAGCAGGGGTATAATCGTCCCTTGAAAATATAGAAACAGATTGAATCAAATCTGTTTAAATCTGGAAAGTAGCCTTGCTGCGAGGCTAGAAATATCAGGTCGGTTGATCCTCTTGATCTGTTTTGATCCTTGCCATATAGTTGGAGGATTTCCCTTGATCTTCTTACTCGTTTTAGGAGAGTCAATAGATTATGGCAATCAACTGCCAAATTTGATCTCAGATTTGATCTTGATTGGATTTGATCTCAATCCTGATTAGATTTGATCTCATCTGGAGATTTAACTGGTCAAAGGTTGACCATAGCAGACCTGCAGCGGCGCACCCGCGTCGAGCTCACAGCGGAGCTGGAAGAAACATCTGGCGAAGTCAGAAGACAGCTCTTCAGCGGAGCTAGATAACGTCTGTGGCGAAGCTACCGAACATTCTTCTGCTTCAAGTGAAGCTAACTCTCTGCGGAGTTAACTGAGCACTTCAGGCGAAGCTATAAGTTAGCTCCCTGGCGGAGCTGTGAATGGCTTTAAGGCGAAGTTGGATGATCTTAGCCTCTTAGGCGAGGCTGTCCCTTTGGGCTCATGTGATGCTAAGTGCTAGCATCTTAGACCTGCTGAGGTCTGTTTAGAGACAATCTGGGCTTACTGTCTGCTTCACTGGATAGTAGAGTCCAAGTTGCTTCCTTGTCCCTCGGAGATGGGTGAAAACTGGTCGTCAGCTTATCTGTCACTTGTCTTTTGTAAATGTCAACAAGTACAGAACTGGTCGTCAGCTTGTCTATCGCTTGTCTTTTGTAAATGTCAACAAGTTTAGACATTGTTCGGACCAATCAGCCTATCTTTCACTTGTCTTTTGTAAATGTCAACAAGTTTAGACATTGTTCAGGCTAGTAAGAATCTTGTCTTTTTTAAAGTGTCAACAAGACCCCCTTCAAAGTTTTTGAAAGTCTGCAATGGCTCAGACTTCGAAATACTTTGAATTGCTTTGATCGGTGGTATGTGAAGTACGAACGTCGCCATGGTGGTTGAGTTCAGCTTCGCTTTCAATCCTGCTTTGGGATAGATTCGCCGAAGAATCGTGTAGATTCGCGACTCTGAGTAGCTTCGCATCTGGGTAGCTTCTCGTCTGATCCTTCCCAGAATAAGTTCGCTTTGGAACATCTTCCTTTTCCCGAGGCCAACTGCTTTGGGCCAGTCACGAGAAGGATGACTTCTCTTGCATTAATCGAGGGAGATATTCTTTCCTTGTGCGTTTCTGAGGGAGGATATTCCCTTTCTCAAGGCGTAATAAATGCCTTTATGAGGGAGATCATTTCTTCCTTTGCACGGTTCCAAGGGAAACCGTTCCTTTTCTTAAGGCTCAATAAATGCCTTAAATGCGCTCGCGCTTCCATGCTTGAAGCGGCAGCGCTCAGGCCATGATCTACTCTTCTCTTCTCTTGGTTATTAGAGAGAGATACTCAGATCTCTGAACTAGTGGGGATGCCCACTCTGGTTATCACCGGCCAAGGACTGGTAAGTCTCGGTCATCCAGAGACTTCACCAATAGACTGATTACTTTTAGGGAGTTTAACTCCCTTAATTTAGCTTTAACAGCTGCCTCAGGGATTGATTTCCCTTGTCCTTCTGCAGAGAAGGGTTTTAGCCCAGCTTCACAGCGTAGCTATCATTTTGACTTGATCAAAGAAAGATCGTTGCATGTGTGTTAAGCTCGCCATTTAGGCAAAACTTGGGACTTAGTCTCTTCAAAGTTGAGCCAGTCTTGCTATATAGGTGGGGCTAAGACTGCGTTCCTCAGGATCAGTTTGGCTTAGCCATATAGGCGAGGCTAGAACTTGACTTATGCTGAGCTAGCCCATCATCACTGTGCAAGCGAGGCTATCCTCTGCTTTAACTGAAATCAATCCTTAACTGAGTCGGATATAAATTGCTTCGCCCCAAAAAATTTGACTTAGCATTTCTTGGCAGCTTTTCCTTTGACTTACTGCTAACTTGTTTCAGTTTGCATCGCAGTGAGCTATGTTCGCCAATCTCTGATGGAAGAGACCAGAAGGGTGTCTTGCTTTTCCAGTTGAAACTTTAAATCCTAAGCAGGAGGAACAACTGGGGCAGCAGATGTGTGTTCCCAGAAGAGGTTGGCAATCGCTTATCCGAGATGATCCACTTCGAGGCGAGGCTGGTAGTCGCTTATCCGAGATGATCCACTTCGGGAAAGCGGACATCACCTGTAAGGTCTCGAATCCTTCCCTTGCCAATTTTCATCAAGGAAGATCCAACCTGCTGGTGGCGATCAGTCCTTCGCCAGTTTTGATCAAAGAAGGTCCAGCTTCCTGGTGGCACAATCTGCCATTATGTGAAGGATTGCGGCCTTGTCCTGGTGGCACCATCTGTTCCGCGAAAGATTACAGCCTTGTGCAGGAGGAAGGCCTTTCGTGTCCAGTTGGTTTGGCTTGAAAGTAGATAAGACCACTTGTATGCCTTTCGAGCAAATGACTCTATTGTATGAAACACAACCTTGATGTAGTATCAATGTACCTTTCCTTTTAAATCAATGAAAGTTTATTTTCTGCTCATCTGATTTTTGCTTTGCCTTTATTCTGAATTAACTCAGCGGAGCCATGCGAAGCTAAGGACAATCCTTTCTGAATCAGGGACGAGCTTCCAGCGAAACTAGCAAAAAATTTTCCGCGAAGTTCGAACTGTGCCTTTAGCGGAGCTATCGATACGTCGCGCTAAGTCAGCACTTGACTTGTGGCGGAGTTAGCCCTAAGCGGGGCTGCATCAGCGCTTCTCGGGAAGGCGCTTTAGGCACCGTTTCAAATTAATTTGAAACGACAGCCTGTACTCTTTTCGAGGCGTCGTTTCAGGCGATCATCGGCCTATAAAAGCCCGATTGGGCTGAGAGAGAAAGCATCACTTCTCTTTAAAATTTTCCAGAGCACTTTGAAATCACCTAGAGGGGGGTGAATAGGTGAATGTGCTAATCTAGTGAACTAAATGCGCTAAATGCGGAAGCTTAAAAACTAATTGCAACACACTTAGTACAACACACAAGTGTAGCCGAATTCCCCGTGAAGGGCTCTGGACTAACTCCTCTTGATTCCCCTAGATATGGGTTGAGGTGCTATATGAAGCTCTTGTGGTTAAGTACAAGTGAGGCACACACACACACAACCAAGCATATAAGATGAATAGGCAATATGAATATATGCAAGGCAACACAAGCAATATGAATGATATGAATGAAGAATGATGCTTTGCACAAATAGAGAGAGGTTAGAGAGACAATGGATCAAACGCAAACACAATGATATGTTTCGAGGTTCGAGCCCCTAGCTCTACGTCCCTGCCTTCACCGAGAAGGATTTCTAATCCACTATCTTGTCCACCGAGGACTCCCACCGAGGGAACCTTCACCGAGAAGGATTTTTACAACAAGGGAGTACCGAACTCCTCTCTCAAACACCACCTCACAACCGAGGGGTAGGCCCGTAGCCAAACAACCACAAATCACCTCTACCGAAGAGGGATACAAACCAATACCACTCCGATCAACCTCTACCAAAGAGGAATACATAAATAAAGGAGGGTTTACAACTAGTGGTTTCTTTCAACCACAAACAATCTCTCTTTTTTCACAAAACAAGATTCTAATAGAATAGGATAGTATGATAAGCTCAAGTGTGGAAAACTAGGTGTTTGGAAAACAAAAACTCAAAGAAAAATACTTGGAAAAACTCTTGTAAAAGATAGAAAATGAAAGCCAAGACAAATCTCCCAAAATACTCTTTTCTTTGATTTTTCCAAAAACCTAAAACAATATAAAGATAGATCTTTTGGCTCTTAAATACTTTTGAAAACTTGTTTTATAAACCAGAGAATAGGGAAATTTTTGCTCTAGAAAATCTTAGCCAAAATCCCAAAGAAATGGGGTTTATATAGGCCAAACAGAAAACTAGCCCTTAGGCTGATCTGGCAGCCTGACAGGCTTGCGGTCGACCGGCCCGGTCGACCGCCAACGGTCAGAAATATGACCGTTGGAGCAAACCGGTCGACCCCCCAGATACAGAGAGCAGGTCTCTCTGATCCGGTCGACCTCCCGGTCGACCGCCCAGATACAGAGAGCAGGGCTCTCTGGTCCGGTCGACCGACTGGCCCTGTGTCTGCCAAACGTGCACAAGGCTGTGCACGTCGGTCGACCGCAACGGTCGACCGACCTGGCCTGTCAGCTACAATCTGGGTCAGAAACTGGGTCAGAAAAACATGTTAAAATTCTTTTATCTCTTCTAAAAATACCATAAAAATTGTTTTAACATTTTATATTGAAACACAAACTTGTGATAAAAATTTCAAGACAATATTAAACATTTGGAATCATTTTTGTGTCTTGCAAATTTTATCAAACACCAAAACTAGTATTTTGTCAAACTTGACTTTTTCAATACATGAATAGAAAAGTCAAAATAAGTTTGTTTAAAAGTTAAGCATGCATGTATAGAATGAATCTACTATACATAAACCAATTAAACTTGTTTTGATCAATCTATTCATGAAAACAAATATCGGTTAAACTAAAAATCGAAAAACCATAAAACGTGTGTGTTGTGCACTTGAGCATATCAACTATACTAAGCTTTACACATGGATCTAAAACACACTAAACTAAACTAGGATACCTAAGTCTTCTTGATGATCTTCAATCTTCAAGCCGACTCGATCCCAAACGTGATCCACCGAGTGCAAAGGTATGATCTTGATGCTCGGGCATGAGAATCACCAAGTGAAGGCTTCCAAACTCCTCTTTTTGAAGCAATCACCAACTAATATCTTGTTACATGATCTGTAACTAAAATCACAAGATTATTAGTAAACATAACTACATGAGTTAATCATCATCAAAACTAGAAAGGAAGGCCTCCGGACCAACAATCTCCCCGTTTTTGATGATGACAAAACTCATGGAGTTATATATGCATGGATTAAAGTTAAGCTTCAAAGAAGCTCCCCCTTAACTCATGCATAAAACAAATAAACATAATGAATATGCAATGAAGGCTCTTAAACATGAATGCATATCTATGCATAAACAATAAAAGGCTCTAGATACCTAATGAAATGTTCAAAAACAAAACATGCTCTAGATACCAATTAAAATTAAACTAAACATAAATATGCATATATAAAACTCAAAATCTTTCTCCCCTTTTTTGTCAATCATCAATAAAGGGGTAAAAACAAAACTAAATCAAACTTATTTTTCTCCCCCTTTTTGTCTAAAACAAGGATTCAATAAAGGGGTAATAATCAATTAGGATATCAATTGAAAATATGTCAAAAGTAGCATTTTGATACCAATTGAAAGTGAAACATAAAAACAATCAATAAATGGTATATGCGATATACATTCATGAAAAGGAAGATGTGAAGCTTCCCTACATAGATACATTACATGAAAGAGGGATGACAAGCCCTAATTCACATAACATACACTATGCAATGCATAAGAGGAGATGTGAAGCTCCCCCTACACACGTGTATCACATAAAGAAGAGATGTCAAGCTCCTCAATACATGATACACTCAACATAAATCTATATGTAGAAGAGATGTTAAGCTCTCCTTGCATATAGGCAATACAAATCAAAACAAAATTTTGAGATTCCAAATTAAAACATTCAAATAAACATTTTGATATCAAAAGAGAATATTTTTCTTTTTAAACATATGATATCAATTTGAAAATTTTATTTTCTATCATAAAGTAAGGGAGTGGAAATACAAATACCAATTGAAATATGAAAATCATTAGCAATTGAAATATGAGAATCGAATTTTCTCCCCCTTTATGAAAAACAAACAAAAATAATGCGTAGGCTTGAATTAAGATACCAATTGAAAGCTAAATCAATTGAAACAAAGATAGAGCTCAAGCTTAGCATAAACAAAATTTTGTACTTAAAGATATAGTGATATAATAAGCACAAATAAAACATATATATGTATGAAAAGTTTAATACCAATTGAAATTGATACTATTGGAATTGAAAACATACATACATACAAACATATATGAGTATACAAGAAAAGGTCAAAATTGATACCAATTGAAAGGATCCAATGATACCAATTGAAACAACAATAATATCACAGTATAACTCATATACCTAGCCTCCCAACACATGCTTATGTTAAAAAGATTTTCAATGTAAAGCATACATAAGGCATGGTCTCCCAACCAACCGCCCTTGGAAGGTAGGGGTTTTCAAAAAATAGGTTTGAAAATTGAAGTATGTTTGAAAAACTCTACCTAAATGAAGAATATGAACTAGTTATATGAAAAATTTGTAAACTAGTACGAAATCCTTCAAGTAAGGAATAAAACAAAATTATTTTTCCTGAAACATGAAATCCACATGATAATCAACACTCTAAACCAATTAAGCATAAATATGACTCATGAAAACAAACACATGAGTAAACAATAAATGTGAATGTACAAATAAGATGTGAAGATCATAATCATGAAAGATGGTCAATAAACTCAATATTCCTTGAAACATGAAAACATGAAAATCATCATAACTATTTAATCTTCAAGGTATATGTATGTCCTATACAAACTAAAGTATACATACATATCCAAACACAACGAGTCCACAAAGATATATGCATGAAGGCACATGGCTCAAAGGATGTATATGTATAACAATAATTTGGATAAAATAGACATATACATGAAGTTAAACATATAAACATAAAACAAATTCAAGAATGGGAATACAAGTCTAAAATGCATGGATCATCAAAACTAGACTATACTAGCACATCTAATGGGTTCAAATAAGCATTCAAGCTCAAACATATATAGATTTATTTGTGGCCCACTATATGTACAAGTATATACCTAGTCTTAATGAAAACTAACATTTAAACATATATTCAAATCATGAAGCATAAAACGGGATATAAATCAACATGAAAAATATAAACATGATTATTATGCAAATCCACATGTTATTAGAGCTATGATTAACATGATAGCTAAACAAATAGTGAGAACACTAAAATAATGATCCATATTAAACATGGGTGTCTCAAAGGCTATACATGCATGTCAACGGTCTAATAATCATGGCATTTACATGATAATCACTAAACAATAAAACATGCTATAAACAATGAAATGGAAGGCATGTAAACAATAATAAGGAGTTAGGAATCGTTACCAAAACCTAGAAGGCAACTCTCCTTGTCTCCAAAACGTGGTGGTCATCTCCACCAAACTTCCCTTGAAAGTGATGCATCCAAATGATTTCCATGAAGCTCGGAACGCATCCACTCCAAGGTACCTCTACTCTCACGTCATGTGAGAGCCCACACCTACATCAAAAACATGAGGGGTGGTCTTTGGTACCCACAACTTTTGGGCCCATGGGGGTTAGTACCTTCTCTAACCCAAACAAAATTATTTGCTAAATTTGAAACAGGTATTCTATCATAGCAAAATTTAGCAAGGTGGCCCTTATGTCCACAATGTGTACATGTGTACACATGAGCATACATGTGATGATGGTGTCCGTGAGGAGCATGTGTATGCCGTGGAGGGTGTGCATGAATAGATGGAACTTGTTTCTTTCGAAACAAAGTTTCCAAATGTGTATGGTTCTTGGCACAATGGCTCAAAGTGGAGCCCAAACAATCTACACTCTTCTTAAGCATGGATATATCTTTTTCAATTAAAAAAGAAGTGTGGCATGCAATGGGTGATTTAGATGGAACTACCCTAGCATGGCAAACATGTGAATCCAAATCATTTTTCAAAGATTTATTTTTCTTTAAACAAATTTCTAATTCTTTTGAGATAAAATCAATTTCATTTTTCAAAATATTGTTATCTCTTAAAATAGAATCTACTTTTGAAGATAAAAACTCATTATTTTTCAAACCATTAACACAATCATTTTTATTCTTCAAAAATTCATTTTCTTTTAGTTCAAGTTGAGATTTCAATGAATCCTTTTCATTAGAAATCTCCTCTTTCTCTTGCAAAACAATGTCAAGTCTAGAAATCAAATTTTTATTTTCATTGTTAAGGCCTAGACTTTTCTTTTTCAAAACATTATATTTTTCAATCAATTTTCACAAACTATAGATAGTTCTTCATTTAAAGCATGGGGATCAACAAAATCATTACATGAAGAACTAGCATCATCAACATCATCTAAGTAGGTTTCCGAGTGTACCTTAAGGGAGTCATTCCCTTGGACCGTATAGCATTGTTGTGGCTCGGATTCATCTCCACTAGATTCTTCCTCCGGTTGGATTGGCAATTGAAGCTTGGAGGTGGTGGTGGTTGTCAACATATTCCACACTGCAAATGCGGAAACAAAGTTAGAAGCAAGCATAAGATATTCTTTAGGTAGCGTGCTTCTAATGGCCTCAAGGGCTTGTGCATTGGCCCCTATATGCTTGCTATCACTAAGGAAGGATTCCTTGGTAATGGCAAGGTGAACCTTATATCCTAGGGTTTGTAGGTAAATGGACATCCTAGTCTTCCAAACAACAATGTTGGAAGGGTCAAACATAGGTGGGGTCATGAAGTCCATGGATGTAAACTATATGTGTGCAAACAAGCAAATGCAAACAAGATAGACTAGCAAACAAGGATCTCACTCATAGGTGGTTAAACCTAAATATCAGGAGCGTAGGCTCTGATACCAATTGAAATCACCTAGAGGGGGAGTGAATAGGTGAATGTGCTAATCTAGTGAACTAAATGCGCTAAATGCGGAAGCTTAAAAACTAATTGCAACACACTTAGTACAACACACAAGTGTAGCCGAATTTCCCGTGAAGGGCTGTGGACTAACTCCTCTTGATTCCCCTAAATATGGGTTGAGGTGCTATATGAAGCTCTTGTGGTTAAGTACAAGTGAGGCACACACACACAACCAAGCATATAAGATGAATAGGCAATATGAATATATGCAAGGCAACACAAGCAATATGAATGATATGAATGAAGAATGATGCTTTGCACAAATAGAGAGAGTTAGAGAGACAATGGATCAAACGCAAACACAATGATATGTTTCGAGGTTCGAGCCCCTAGCTCTATGTCCCCGCCTTCACCGAGAAGGATTTCTAATCCACTATCTTGTCCACCGAGGACTCCCACCGAGGGAACCTTCACTGAGAAGGATTTTTACAACAAGGGAGTACCGAACTTCTCTCTCAAACACCGCCTCACAACCGAGGGGTAGGCCTGTAGCCAAACAACTGAAAAGTCACCTAGAGGGGGGGTGAATAGGTGATATGGCTAATCTATATAATAAATGCGGAATTTAAAAACTTAATGCAATACAGTCAAGTGTGATCAACAAATGATGCACACACAACCAAGCCAAGCAATTATGAATGCACAATATGAATAGTTGCAAGGCACAAAGTAAAGAGAGAGATAGAGAGAGAGTCAATGGATCAAGCGCAAACAACAAGATATGTTTCGAGGTTCGAGCACCCAGCTCTACATCCCCGCCTTCGACACACGAAGGATTTCTAATCCACTAGCAAGTCCACAAAGAACTCTCACAAGGAGTACCCAACTCCTCTCTTTACAACCACAACCTCCTCCTTGAGGCAAGCTCCAATCCAACAAAACAATCACCTCACAACTTGAGGGATTAGCACAAAGCAAACAAGGATAACCTCACAACTTGAGGGATACAACCCAAGGCACAAAGCCAAGCAAAGATTGGGTTTTTAACTTGGTGGTCTAACAAACAACCACAAACAATCTCTTTCTCCCACACAAAGATCCTATAGAAGAGATAGTAGATTTTAGCTCAAGTGTGGAGAAAACCAATGGAATGGAAATCAAAATCACAAAGAAAAATCCTTGGGAAAAACTAAAAACAAGATATAGATGTTGAATCAAAACTATTTTCCCAAAAACCCTTTTCTTTGGTTTTCCAAACCCTAGCAAAAACTCCAAATAGATTGTTCAATATGAGTTCAAAAACTTCTTTTGATTGCTGTGAAAACACCAGAGAGTAGGGAAAAATTCGCACAAAAATTCTTGAAGAAAAACTCTCACAAATGGGGTATTTATAGACCCCAGAAAAATATAGCCGTTGGCAGCAGAAATACACTGCCGGTCGACCGGTCTGGTCGACCGTCCAACGGTCAAATTCTGCCCGTTGGCAGCTACCGGTCGACCGCCCCGGTCGACCCAAACAAACAGAGAGCTCTGCTCTCAGACCCGGTCGACCCTGACGGTCGACCGTCCAAACGTGCACAGATCTGTGCACGTCGGTCGACCGACCCGGTCGACCGACTTCATCCCAAGTCGACTTGTCAGAAGACTAGTCGACTGGTTGAAGCCTGGAACAGAAAACTGGGTCAGAAAAACAGTTTAAAAATATTTTAAAAAATCTTTTAACACTCCTAAAAATCACCAAAAATAGTTTTATCATTTTGCATTGATATATAAACATATGGTAAAAAGTTTAGCTCAAATATCAATCAATATAAACTATTTTTGTGTCTTATCATTTTTACCAAAAACCAAAAACTGTATTTTCTAAAACTTGGATTTTGAATAGAAAATACGTTTTGTCCAAAACTCTTCTAAATACAAAAACATGATATTTAAACACTTTGAAGCATGATGCATATGGATAGAAATCCAATATACATGAAACATATATATATCATAGTTTTTGTCTTTAATTCCAAAAATAAGTTTTGTTAAAACACAAAACCTAAAACACATGAAATAGGTATATCAAAGTAAGTTTGTCTAAGAGTTGAAGCATGCATGTATATAGAACAAATCTAATATACATTAAACCATGTAAACTTGTTTTGATATAAAATCTATTCATGCAAACCAAGATTGGTTAAACCAAAAACCGAAAACCAAAACATGAAACGTGTGTGTTGTGAACTTGAGCATATCATACTATTCTAATCTTTACAATTTGGATCTAAACTATGGTACCAATGTCTTCTTGTAGAGCGCAAACTCCAAGCCGACTCGATCCAAAACTCTTTGATCCACCGAGCAAGTGCTATATGTGAACTTTGACGCTCGGGCTCTTGAATCAACATGTGAAAGCTTCCAAATCATCTTGTTGAAGCTAATCACCAACTAATAACTTGATTAATGATCTGAAACTAAAATCACAAGATTATTAGTACACATAACTACATGAGTTAATCATCATCAAAACTAGAGTGAAAGGCCTTTGGGCCAACAATCTCCCCCTTTTTGATGATGACAAAACTTATGGAGTTATATATGCATGGATTAAAGTTAAGCTTCAAAGAAGCTCCCCCTTAACTCATGCATAGGATAAACAACTAATAAATGGCTCTAAATACCAATGAAATTATAAAACATGAAACATGCATAGATATGCATAATACAATAAATGGCTCTAGAAACTAATGGAAGATACCAATGAAATTTTCAAAAACAAATAAACATGTTCTAGGTACCAATTAGCAAAAAACAAAAAACATGCTCTTGATACATGCTCTTGATACTAATTAAACTAAACAAATAAACATGCTCTAAATACCAATTAAACTCAATATATGCAAAACAAAACTAATGATCTAATGATCTCTTTTACAAGCTCTTGATACCAAAACTAAACATGTTCTTTAAATAATGCTTTTGATACCAATTGAACTCAATATAAAAACACATAAAAACATAAAACATGCATATAAACATGCATATAAACTCAAATTCTTCTCCCCCTTTTTGTCAATCATCAACAAAGGGGTTAAAAACAAAAACATATACCGATTAAGAGAAATTCTTCTCCCCTTATTTACAAAACTAATAAAAACATATTCTTTTTATATTCAAAACCAGGAATCAATCAAGGGATGCTCTCCCTCTTTTTGTCTAAACACAAATATTATACCAATTAGAAGAAAATGTGTCAAGGAAGTGCATATTGATACCAATTAAAAGGTGAAACTATACCAATTGAAAAACAAAAAATCTTGATATCAATTGATAAGTAAACAAACATCATATCAATTGTAAATAAACAATTTTGATATCAATTGAAATTAAACATAACAAATTTTGAATTTCTAAACATAAATGTTGATACCAATTGAAAATTAAACATAGATCTTAATACCAATTGAAATTATTGCCAATTGAAATTATTACCAATTGAAATTATTATTTTCTATCATAAAGCAAGGGAGTAGAATATAAAATACCAATTGAAAGATGAAATACAAGCTTTTCTCCCCCTTTATGAAATACCAATAAAAACTATGATAAAGCTTGAATTAAGATACCAATTGAAAACTAAATCAATTGAAACAAAGTTGAAGCTCAAGCTTATCATAAAGAAGATTTGTGCTTAAGGATATAGGGATATAGTAAGCACATATAAAACATATATATGTATGAAGATTAGATACCAATAGAAATTGATATTCTTAGAAATGAAAGCATACATACATACAAATATATGAGTATACAAGAAATGTCAATTATTGATACCAATTGAAAGAATTCAATGATACCAATAGAAACAACAATAAGATCAAGTGTATATCTCATATTGCCTACCGCCCATTTCATGTTCAAGTTTACTATGATTTTCACTATAAAGCATACATGAGCATGATCTCCCATCCAACCACCCGTTGATGGTAGGGGTTTTCAAAAATAGGTTTACAAATATAGTATGTTTGAAAACTACTACCAAGGAAGAATATCACAACTAGTTATATGAATCAACTAGTACGAGATTCTTCAAATAAGGAATAACAAAATATTTTTCATGAAGACACATGTAAACCACATGGCACTAAAACACTCAAAATCCATATAGCACAATTTGTACTCATGAAAACTAAGTCATGAGAAAACATTAAATAAGGTGAGTGTACAAGTGTTGTGAGAAACATATCAACATGAAAATGGACAATCAAGCTCAATATTGAAAACATGAAATTCATCTAGGATGTGAAATCACCAATTGAAAATCACCTAGCAAACATGAAATTCATCCAAACGATTTAAACTTCAAGGCATATGTATGTCATGTACAAACTAAAGTATACATATATATCCTAAACACAATGAGTCCACAAAAGTTTATGCATGAAGGCACGTGGCTCAAGGATGTATATGTATAAATGATAGTTTGGACAAGATGGACATATACATGAAGTTAAAACAAAATATGTAAAATGATGAATACAAGTCAAATGCAAGAATCATCAAACTAGACTATACTAGTACATCAAGTGAATACAAATGAGCGTTCAAGTACAAACATATATAAAGGTCTATTTGTAGCTCACTAGTTGTACAAGTATAAATCCTAATCTTAATGAAGACTATCATTCAAGCAAGTAGTCAAAACATGAAGCATAAAACGGGATACAAATCAACATGAAAATCATAATAATCAAAAACATGAATTATTAAAACAAAAAGTCATAGTCAACCATATGATTAGCATGACAAAGACATGTGTATTAGATCTATGATTAACATGATAGCTAAAACATAAAGAGAACACAAAATATGGGTCCATACTAAACATGGGTGTCTAATAACTAATCAGGTAAAGCATAAGTCTAATAAACATGGCAAATATCATACTAATCATGAAACAATAAAACATGAGTCATTAAAACAAAACATCATAAACAACCATATGATCATTATGTATATGTATGTACATTAGATCTAGGGCATACATGATAGTACTAAACAAGGTGAGAACACAAAGATAAGATCCATATAAAACATGGGTGTCTCAAGTAACTAAACATGTATAACACTAATCTAATCAACATGACATAAGCATAATGAACAATAAAACAAGACATGCTATGAATAGATGAACATGAAAAGCATCCAAATAAAAATGGGAGTTAGAGAATGATACCAAAACCGATGAAGGTGCATCTCTAGTTCTTCAAACCACGGTGGTCCTCCCACCAAATTCCCTTGAGAGTGAAGCATCCAAATGGTTCTCTTTTAAGCTTAGAACGCATCCACCTCAAGGCACCAATACTCTCACGTGATGCGAGAGCTCCCACCTACATCAAAAGTCAAGGAGGTGGTTTTTGGTACCCATTTTCTTTTGGGTCCATAGGGGTTAGTTTCTTTTCTAACCCAAACAAGATTACATGCTAAATTTTCATGATAAATACGATCATAACAAAATCTAGCAAGATGGCCTTTTCGGCCACAATGTGTACATGTGTACACATGAGCATACATGTCATGGTTGTGTCCGTGAAAAGCATGTGTATGCCGTGTAGGGTGTGCATGCAAAATTGGAACTTGTTTCTTACGAACCAAGGATTCCAAACGAGTGTGGTTCATGGCACATTGGCTCAAAGTGGAGCCCAAACAATCAACACTTTTCTTCAAAATACTTATGTCATTTTCAATGCTTGAAGATAAAGTGGAGCATGCAATAGGTGTGCAAGAAGTAGAAGCTACACTAGCATGGCACACATGAGAATCAATTTCAATTTTCAAAGATTCATTTTTCTTTAAAACCAAATCCAACTCTTTTGTGATTGAATCAATTTTATTTTTCAAAACAAGGTTATCTTTAAAAGTAAAATCCAATTTTGAAGATAAAATCTCATTGTGCTTCACAACATCATCACAATCATTTTTGTTTTTCAAACCTTCAATCTCATTAAGGGCAAGGTCTAGTCGAGATCTTAGTGAGTCGCGTTCACTAGTGATCTCTTCCTTCTCTTGCAAAACCAATTCAAAATTAGAACACAAATCCTTTAATTCATTTTTCAAAACAAGGTTGTCCTCTTTCAAAAGATTGTGTTTTTCCAAGAAATTTTCAAGTTTTTGAGCAAGTTCCAAATTTAAAGATTGAACTTCCAAACATCCATAGCAATAGGAACTAGAGCTATCATCTAATTGAGTGTCCGATTGTACCTCAAGGGAGTTATTCCCTTGGACCATGAAGCAATGCTCTTCGGACTTTTCTCTCATAGATCTCCTCATCTTGTTGATAATCCTTGGAAGCTCGGGAGACGTCAATAAGCTCCAAACTGCAAAAGCCAAATCATAACGATCAAACACCGGTAAAAGATGTTCACTAAGAGATGCTCTAAGTGCTCTAAGTGCTAATGTATTAGCCTTTTTATGCTTGCTACTATTAGGGAATGATTCTTGAGTAGAGGCTTGATAAACTAGATGACCTAGTAATTTTAAATGCCTACTCATATTGGCCTTCCAAGTATCAAGTCTAAAATGGTCAAACATAGGAGGGCTATCCATGAGTGCAAACTAGATGAGTGCAAATGAAAATGCAAATGAAGATTAGCAAACCAAGATCTCACTCCTAGGTGGTTAAACCTAAATATCAGGAGCACTAGCTCTGATACCAATTGAAAAGTCACCTAGAGGGGGGGTGAATAAGTGATATGGCTAATCTATATAATAAATGCGGAATTTAAAAACTTAATGCAATACAGTCAAGTGTGATCAACAAATGATGCACACACAACCAAGCCAAGCAATTATGAATGCACAATATGAATAGTTGCAAGGCACAAAGTAAAGAGAGAGATAGAGAGAGTCAATGGATCAAGCGCAAACAACAAGATATGTTTCGAGGTTTGAGCACCCAGCTCTACATCCCCGCCTTCGACACACGAAGGATTTCTAATCCACTAGCAAGTCCACAAAGAACTCTCACAAGGAGTACCCAACTCCTCTCTTTACAACCACAACCTCCTCCTTGAGGCAAGCTCCAATCCAACAAAACAATCACCTCACAACTTGAGGGATTAGCACAAAGCAAACAAGGATCACCTCACAACTTGAGGATACAACCCAAGGCACAAAGCCAAGCAAAGATTGGGTTTTTAACTTGGTGGTCTAACAAACAACCACAAACAATCTCTTTCTCCCACACAAAGATCCTATAGAAGAGATAGTAGATTTTAGCTCAAGTGTGGAGAAAACCAATGGAATGGAAATCAAAATCACAAAGAAAAATCCTTGGGAAAAACTGAAACCAAGATATAGATGTGAATCAAAACTATTTTCCTAAAAACCCTTTTCTTTAGTTTTCGAAACCCTAGCAAAAACTCCAAATAGATTGTTCAATATGAGTTCAAAAACTTCTTTTGATTGCTGTGAAAACACCAGAGAGTAGGGAAAAATTCGCACAAAAATTCTTGAAGAAAAACTCTCACAAATGGGGTATTTATAGACCCCAGAAAAATATAGCCGTTGGCAGCAGAAATACACTGCCGGTCGACCGGTCCGGTCGACCGTCCAACGGTCAAATTCTGCCCGTTGGCAGCTACCGGTCGACCCAAACAAACAGAGAGCTCTGCTCTCAGACCCGGTCGACCCTGACGGTCGACCGTCCAAACGTGCACAGATCTGTGCACGTCGGTCGACCGACCCGGTCGACCGACTTCATCCCAAGTCGACTTGTCAGAAGACTAGTCGACTGGTTGAAGCCTGGAACAGAAAACTGGGTCAGAAAAACAGTTTAAAAATATTTTGAAAAATCTTTTAACACTCCTAAAAATCACCAAAAATAGTTTTATCATTTTGTATTGATATATAAACATATGGTAAAAAGTTTAGCTCAAATATCAATCAATATAAACTATTTTTGTGTCTTATCATTTTTACCAAAAACCAAAAACTGTATTTTCTAAAACTTGGATTTTGAATAGAAAATACGTTTTGTCCAAAACTCTTCCAAATACAAAAACATGATATTTAAACACTTTGAAGCATGATGCATATGGATAGAAATCCAATATACATGAAACATATATATATCATAGTTTTTGTCTTTAATTCCAAAAATAAGTTTTGTTAAAACACAAAACCTAAAACACATGAAATAGGTATATCAAAGTAAGTTTGTCTAAGAGTTGAAGCATGCATGTATATAGAACAAATCTAATATACATTAAACCATGTAAACTTGTTTTGATATAAAATCTATTCATGCAAATCAAGATTGGTTAAACCAAAACCGAAAACCAAAACATGAAACGTGTGTGTTGTGAACTTGAGCATATCATACTATTCTAATCTTTACAATTTGGATCTAAACTATGGTACCGATGTCTTCTTGTAGAGCGCAAACTCCAAGCCGACTCGATCCAAAACTCTTGATCCACCGAGCAAGTGCTATATGTGAACTTTGACGCTCGGGCTCTTGAATCAACATGTGAAAGCTTCCAAATCATCTTGTTGAAGCTAATCACCAACTAATAACTTGATTAATGATCTGAAACTAAAATCACAAGATTATTAGTACACATAACTACATGAGTTAATCATCATCAAAACTAGAGTGAAAGGCCTTTGGGCCAACAACAACCACAAATCACCTCTACCGAAGAGGGATACAAACCAATACCACTCCGATCAACCTCTACCAAAGAGGGATACACAAATAAAGGAGGGTTTACAACTAGTGGTTTCTTTCAACCACAAACAATCTCTCTTTTTCCACAAAACAAGATCCTAATAGAATAGGATAGTATGATAAGCTCAAGTGTGGAAAACTAGGTGTTTGGAAAACAAAAACTCAAAGAAAAATACTTGGGAAAACTCTTGTAAAACATAGAAAATGAAAGCCAAGACAAATCTCCCAAAATACTCTTTTCTTGATTTTTCCAAAAACCTAAAACAATATAAAGATAGATCTTTTGGCTCTTAAACACTTTTGAAAACTTGTTTTATAAACCAGAGAATAGGAAAATTTTTGCTCTAGAAAATCTTAGCCAAAATCCCAAAGAAATGGGGTTTATATAGGCCAAACAGAAAACTAGCCGTTAGGCTGATCTGGCAGCCTGACAGGCTTGCAGTCGACCGGCCCGGTCGACCGCCAACGGTCAGAATATGACCGTTGGAGCAAACCGGTCGACCGCCCGGATACAGAGAGCAGGTCTCTCTGATCCAGTCGACCTCCCGGTCGACCGCCCAGATACAGAGAGCAGGGCTCTCTGGTCCGGTCGACCGACCGGCCCTGTGTCTGCCAAACGTGCACAAGGCTGTGCACGTCGGTCGACGGCACGGTCGACCGACCTGGCCTGTCAGCCACAATCTGGGTCAGAAACTGGGTCAGAAAAACATGTTAAAATTCTTTATCTCTTCTAAAAATACCATAAAAAATTGTTTTAACATTTTATATTGAAACACAAACTTGTGATAAAAATTTCAAGACAATATTAAACATTTGGAATCATTTTTGTGTCTTGCAAATTTTATCAAACACCAAAACTAGTATTTTGTCAAACTTGACTTTTTCAATACATGAATAGAAAAGTCAAAATAAGTTTGTTTAAAAGTTAAGCATGCATGTATAGAATGAATCTACTATACATAAACCAATTAAACTTGTTTTGATCAATCTATTCATGAAAACAAATATCGGTTAAACTAAAAACCGAAAACCATAAAACGTGTGTGTTGTGCACTTGAGCATATCAACTATACTAAGCTTTACACATGGATCTAAAACACACTAAACTAAACTAGGATACCTAAGTCTTCTTGATGATCTTCAATCTTCAAGCCGACTCGATCCCAAACGTGATCCACCGAGTGCAAAGGTATGATCTTGATGCTCGGGCACGGGAATCACCAAGTGAAGGCTTCCAAACTCCTCTTTTTGAAGCAATCACCAACTAATATCTTGTTACATGATCTGTAACTAAAATCACAAGATTATTAGTAAACATAACTACATGAGTTAATCATCATCAAAACTAGAGAGGAAGGCCTCCGGGCCAACACACTTGACTCTTCTTCTTCCTCTTTCCTCTTCATTCAAGAGTTTAAGAACTTCCACAGTTCTTCAATGGCTCCCAAGAGACGAGCGGAAAAAGAGGTCGCAACCTCTGCAACGGAGGGTCCTTCTCCTCCGGTCATCGAACGACCGATCGCCGGTAGGGATTTTTCCCTTTAAGAGAGAGATTGCCATTTCTCTCTTTAAGTCGATTTCTGGCTGTCTTTAAATGAATCCAGGATGATCAATCATGATCTTTGTGATTTTAGGGAGTTCAATTCCCTGAATTTTCTTTAATTTTTTGATCGGGAATCCAAGAACTGAAGAGTTCTTCTTTAAGCTTCCAAGCGAAGCTATCCTTAGGCGGTTCACATCCTGTTGAATGACAGGATGCGAAGCTGTCCTTTGAAATTTAACAGAAAAGGACCGTAATACCCTTTTGACGAAGTTAGCCCTTGGGGCTTTGTCGCATTCTGTTATTCGAAGCTAAGCTTCTAGAGCGAAGCTAACACTTGGATATTTTCCTACATCCTGCCTTCGTGTGGGATGCGGAGTTACACTGCAGCTGCGAAGCTAAGCTTCGGAGCGAAGCTATCGTTAGGCCAGCTTCGCTCAGAGTGCGAGGCTATGCCTTAACAAAAATTGTATTTTTGTTTTAGCCTTTGTTTGCTGATGAACTAATCATAGTTTTTCTTTGTTCTTGCAGTGCACTGCACTCCTGGTCCTTTGAACAGTCTATTTGGGACGGCCAGGGGATTAGACGGTAATGTTGGCCTGCAGCTCCAAGGGCAGGCTTCTCTGTTCAGCGAGCGGAGCTCTCCTGCTCGAGACACGCTTATTTACGGTGGGGATCAACGCACCATGAGGATCATCCTGACTACTGCTTCCCTTGAAGATTTTGACCGACGAATCTATCGGAAGCCTGACTTCATGTTTAGGGATGCGGCGCCAGACCATGATCGCCAGCTGCTAGCCGAAGAAGGGCAGTGGATTTTCCAATTGGATGGCGAGAAGTTCTATCTTTCGTCTAACAAGCGGCACTTTCCCTTGTCTTTCTTCCAATGCGTGACGAAGGCTCGGAAGATGCAATGGCAAGTGAGTCAGAGTACTGACTCCGTTCACATAGGGAAATTGATACTTCCCTCACCCGGTTACACAAGGGCGGGACCTCCTCATTGCATAATGGGTCTACACCCTGGGAATGTATCGCGAGACATCCCAGTGGGAGAAAATTCTGTGGTGGCACAGACTTTTGGCAATCAATTCTTTAAAGTTCATGGGAATTACCCAGCCACCGATTTCAGGACTCTAGGGTGGATTCACCCCTCCGAAGGCATGGTGGAGGAATTTGACTCTATATGTCCTTGCTCATTTCGAGGAGGATTTGGAGAGGCTGAATCTTTATGAGGTCATCAGGTGACTTGCTATGGCATTCAGATGATCTTAGCGAACTTCTACGCCATCTTCGAGTTATACTGCCCGGCTATAGGGACTTTCTTCACCCCTGTTGGCGATTTGGGCATGGCTCTGCACGAGATGTGGGAAGTCTCTGCTCTGCCTTTGGGATCTCTCCCATACGAAGAATATTTCCCATGCGAGGCGGAATTGGCACTTCTGGAGAAGTAGGAGCCTGCCTTGTTTGAGACCTACTGGGAGTTAATGTGCCACTTGTACATTTGCTCCAACATGCATGGAAGCAGTAAAGGAACTTCATGCAGCTTGAAGAGCTGGGGAGAGTATTTATTCACCGATACGGAAAACACTCCTGAAGCGGCTCATTGTGGAGTCGCTGACGAAGACATCTTTAGCCGGATGCAAAAGCATTCTCAAGGGGATCTAATTGTGGAAGAAGACGACGACCCCTATGAGAAAGGTGATATTCTTCGGAGTTTCCATCACCAGGCTTGATTGAGGCATAACCTGCACACAAAATACAGAATTTTAGATTTGAAAATAAAGATGTGCAAGTGCTCAATTCTCACCGCTATAGCAAGTGGCTATGCGGGTCGTGATCCACAAGGAGGGTTTTGCGATAGAAGCGTTTACATTTCTTTATTGAAATCTTAATGAAGATAAAACGAAAGTTCTTCTTTGTTTAGAAATGAAAATGAAAAAGAAAGTTATGTTAAAGTTAGAAAGAAAATGAGAGATGAAGAAGGTGGAGAGAAATGGAGAATGACTATTTACAAAGAAAGGGGAAAGAAAGTGACTATGTACAAATGAGTTTGGAAAGAAGCGATTTGGAAGATATGGTGTTCGTGATTTAATTTACAGAAATAAAAGAAAAGAAAGAAAATTGAAGAAATACTTACCTTAGTTTGGTTGATGACTTACTTGGAAACCTTGCATGTTCTACCTTACTTTGGAGGCGCTCAACGCATAGGACATAGGATGGAGCTCAGTCCCCGTTCGCATTATATCATCAAGCCAGGCAAGAATGAAGTGATACGGATTTGAGGAGGAGAACATCTTCATGAAGTATCGTTGGCACTCACAAAGACTTTGTTATACTTATGCTTCAGAATTCACTTGCATTCTCATCAAAAACAAACAGAGGTAAAGTAGAAAGAGGAAAAGAAAAAGAAACCAAAAGAAAAGAAACGAATATAAACAAATATTTACCTTTATTGCTTGAAACAATGGAAGAAAGGAGGAGGGTACATCGGTGTCACTCTCAACTTCAGCCTCTCTCTCTTACTTACATGAATCTTCATCTAACCTAAGCTTACATACAAGTTACATAAAAAGAAAAGAAAACCTAAACTAAGAAATGGAAAACTTAGCTAAACCTATCTCTGCCTGGTCCTCCTTGCTCAGCTAAAACCAGTATTTATAGGCAAAAAACCTAAAGGAGAAGATCCCAGGAAGATTGGGGGAATCTCCTGGTCTGATGTATTTCCCGTATCTTCTTCTGATTTTCTTGTTTTTTTCTTCAAAAGTTGACAAAACAGCCTTTGATTGTGCTTGATTCAGGGAGGATTCTTCTCAACCTTCATTATATGCCAAGATTTTGCCTTGATTAGGGAGGATTCTTCTCAACCTTCCTTATATACCAAGATTTTGCCTACAGGGAGGATTCTTCTCAACCTTCCTTATATGCCAAGATTTTGCCCTGATTTCTTCATCTTGATTCAGGGAGGATTCTTCTAAACCTTCCTTATATGCCAAGATTTTGCCCTGATTTCTTCATTTCAAATTTATTCTGAATTAATCAGAATTTGGTGGGCTTTTGGGCTTGTTTCTCTTCATCTCCTTAAGGAATGGGCCTGCAAATAAATTAAACATTTAATTAGGACAAAGCAGATTTTATTCTATAATAAGTATGGAAATATGATAATAAATGTGCAACATTAGTGACCAATCACACTCCCATACCTATCTTTTGCTCGTCCTCGAGCAAAACAACTAAACTATACTAAGGATTATTAGACCACTTTCGCAGGTCACGCGATTGCACTGAGCATGTGCAACAAGCCGTTAAACCTCTAGGTTTCCCCTAGAGGACGAGTTTTGTCTCGTGAGGGTTTTCAGTGGATTACACCCACAAAATCCATAAAGAAAGAGAAACAAAGAGTTAGTATTTTCGAAAAGCATTTTGAAAGAGAAAAATATTTGAAATATAATTGTAAGATTTAAGCAATCTATAAGTTATAGGAAAACTGAATTTTTCATTCCAAACTTAGTCTCTATTCAAAAACTTGTTATCAATCAAAGTAAGGAGTCAATTGTACTTCTCATCTAGTCTATTACTTTACCCTAAGTCATATGCACTTGTGACTGTGAAAATTTTGACTAAGGGTTCATTAACTCTAACTCTTATGCCTTATTTATTATTATATATAGATATAAATTTTTTTTTTGGTATTATTCCTTAGTTTAGGCTTTCTAATCTGCCCATGTAACGAGCCTTTAATCGATGACTCCCAAACCAGGCGGTCTTAGGGCACCAGGTGAGAAGACACCCCTAGGACTTAAGGACTCGAGCAAACAAGGCCACAAAACTAAGGATTTTATTATATGAACCTCCTTTAGGCGTGAATACTTATGCTTTATTAGGCACAAATACCCAGCTTAATCAGAGGATTTTTATATATATTTTCAAACTTATCTAATCATCTTTCGCATAAATACTAAGGCTTGCTTAGGCCAAAGCACCTAGCTAATCAATAATTAGATTTGTTTATCTTTTTTTTTCTTTTTTTTTTATAAGGCATAAGAATCTTTGTTTTTGAACCCTAAGTGTGTAAGTGTATGAAGTGTGCATATTTTATCAAGGTAAAGATCAAGACTAAATTACTTTGACAAATTATCTTCCTAACCCTAAAAATCAAACAAATAATCTTATTTTGACCAAGTATAAGAAATCCTAATTTGGATTTTCCTATTCCTTAAAATTAACTTAATTTTTTACAAAAAATATGTCAAAATATTGTTTCCATTTTCAAAAAGTTTTTAAAGTAAAGAAAATGTTAATATATTTTTTTTTAAACAAAAAGAAAAGTTATGTTAGACCCTCCCCCACACCTATCTCATGCATTGTCCTCAATGTATGAATTAATGCATAGATGCATGAAAAAGAAGAAAGGGAAGGAAAATGTTACCTTAAGGTGGTGGTTCCGGTGGTGGTCTGATTGGTCCACGAAATGCGGCCCAATCAACTTTTCGTTGGGTTCGGAGGAACCCGCCAGAAATTACTCTAATATAACCCACTAAAAAGATGTGTCCATAAAGGATTTTTATTAAGTATTTTACCCAATCTAATTTCCAAATTCCATAACAAATTTCGGAGTCAAATTTGTCAACCACCTCGTCCCAGAATGGAGTATGAAATGATAGAAGGATTGACTTGGACTCAGGAAGTACAGGAACTAACACCGACTCAGGAAGGTGACTTAAGTCAAGTAAAGGTTCAAGAGTCGAAATAGGTTCAGAAATTGGGTCCAAGTCAAGAAGTTGGAACTCAAGTCCACAATTATTTTCCAACAATGGAATGTGACTTAATGTTGGTAATTCAAGTTCAAGAATGATAGGTGGAATCAAAAATGACTCTAAAATATTACTCAAGTTTGGTAACAAAACAGGAGTCAATAATGATTCAGAAAGTTGAACTGGATCACGGATTTGGGAATCTAGGTCACATATCTCATTGAGTTCAATATCAAAAAAATGAGAACTTTCCAATTTATCAATGAGATTTTCAAGATTATAAAATTGGTCAAGTTCAATATGATCATCAAAGATGGGTGATTCAATTTCATGATGAATTGGCACAGGATCCAATGTTGACTCGGGAAAAAGATTGAAATCAGGTGTAGATACCTGAGTCATTATTGAATCAGGAAGTAAAATTGAATCACTAAGTTCTAGTTCATGATCATATTCATTTTCAAGTTCTATTTCAGGCAAGGGATAACTTGTCAAACTATCAATTTCATTTGGAGTTTGGGCAAGTTCAAATGGTTGTTCTGAAATGGAATCTTGATTTCCAAAATTACATGACTCTTCGGCTCTAACAAGATGGTTAGTGACATCAGAACTGGTCAAACGGTGAGAACGTAGAGATTCGACCATCATATCTATGTCACGATTTCTAGCATTTTGAGCATGAGTCATGGCTTCAAGCATCTTTTCATAATTGATGGATTCATTATTTTGATGAAACGATGAAGTGTTGTCTTGGAAGTGGTAGTGAAATTGTGAGTCCATCAGATTTTGTGATTGTTGTTTGGACTCACGCATACTCCTTTCCAAAATTGATGGTTTTCTATTTTGGACTGGTGGAACTGAGTATGACTCTTGGGGATATTGTGGACTAGGTGGATAAGGGGGACAAGTTGGTTGAAAATTATGCTCGGGGTAGGTGAATCCCCACTGACTCTGTGAAGAGTTGAAATCGTTATGGAAATTATAGTCATACGATGGGGGACATGGGTTATATTGATTCGGATAAGACCAATCCGGCACACTAGGTTGGTTAAAGTCATGATATGCCGGGTTGGTAATATCCGAAAAAGAGTTTGATGTGTAATATGGATTATTATTGAAATTGGAAAAATTGTTATTATAGGCCATATCACACAATGGAATACAAACAAAAAGAAGAAAAACAAACAAATAAACAAAGAAAAAGAAAAAAATTCTAATCTAAGTTAGGGTAGACCTATGACCTAGACGACTCCTAACTGGTTAGACTGTCCACGGGAGGTCCAATGCAGACTTTGACCACAAGCTAATCAGCCAGGTCAGGGCAAGTTGGTGGGAGGTTTTCCGTCAAAGACGTTCCTTAATTAAATAACCACCAACCTTCGGGCTTTCGGCCCTTAATCCCTTTCCTAGACACTGATTTTGCAAGAGTCAAATTCCAACACTTTTCCCCTTAGGATGATCTCCTAATTGAGTCCGAGATGTCCCTAGGGCCAACGTCTACTCATTTTTAGTTAGGCTTGGGTTAGTGAGTGCTTGGAATATGATTTTGGGCTAAGGAAGGGTGATTAAATCTCCACCTTATCTTGTTATGGGTTAGTGCCCTTAAGATAAGTTTGTGCAAGTGTACAAGATATGTAAATAAGATTCACTCAAAGCGATGTAAATCAACCAAGAGATAGTCCTATTCTAGATGCAATGCGTACGTACCTTGCTCCAGCACTCTTCAACAGTAAAAATAAATGAATTGAAAAGACACGTGCCTAAAATGCAAACGTCTAATCAATTTTTTATCTTTTCAACAAATATTTTACTGTTGATTATTAGCAGGCTTATGTGATTGCATATAAGAAATAAAGTTGCAGAAAACTAGAATTTTGCAAAGCAAGCAGCCCTGCAAAAACCAATTAGTAGTGAACTCTTCCTTGCCGCGGAAACGCGGCTAAAGCCGAGAAAACGCGGCAATTCAGAGGGTACTTGGTCTCTGCTTTCTAGAGCAGCGGCCCAATACCACTTATATGTCACTGCAATCTTCTTTTCCTGATTTGCTTGCCCTTAACCTGCAACAGAGAAGAAAGTTCGTTTTAGTTCTAAAAATTTTTCAATAAAAAATAGATTTCAATAAAAACGTTACCCTCCCCGGCAACGGCGCCAAAATTTGATTGAGGCATAACCTGCACACAAAATACAGAATTTTAGATTTGGAAATAAAGATGTGCAAGTGCTCAATTCTCACCGCTATAGCAAGTGGCTATGCGGGTCGTGATCCACAAGGAGGGTTTTGCGATAGAAGCGTTTACGTTTCTTTATTAAAATCTTAATGAAGATAAAACGAAAGTTCTTCTTTGTTTAGAAATGAAAATGAAAAAGAAAGTTATGTTAAAGTTAGAAAGAAAATGAGAGATGAAGAAGGTGGAGAGAAATGGAGAATGACTATTTACAAAGAAAGGGGAAAGAAAGTGACTATGTACAAATGAGTTTGGAAAGAAGCGATTTGGAAGATATGGTGTTCGTGATTTAATTTACAGAAATAAAAGAAAAGAAAGAAAATTGAAGAAATACTTACCTTAGTTTGGTTGATGACTTACTTGGAAACCTTGCATGTTCTACCTTACTTTGGAGGCGCTCAACGCATAGGACATAGGATGGAGCTCAGTCCCCGTTCGCATTATATCATCAAGCCAGGCAAGAATGAAGTGATACGGATTTGAGGAGGAGAACATCTTCATGAAGTATCGTTGGCACTCACAAAGACTTTGTTATACTTATGCTTCAGAATTCACTTGCATTCTCATCAAAAACAAACAGAGGTAAAGTAGAAAGAGGAAAAGAAAAAGAAACCAAAAGAAAAGAAACGAACATAAACAAATATTTACCTTTATTGCTTGAAACAATGGAAGAAAGGAGGAGGGTACATCGGTGTCACTCTCAACTTCAGCCTCTCTCTCTTACTTACATGAATCTTCATCTAACCTAAGCTTACATACAAGTTACATAAAAAGAAAAGAAAACCTAAACTAAGAAATGGAAAACTTAGCTAAACCTATCTCTGCCTGGTCCTCCTTGCTCAGCTAATACCAGTATTTATAGGCAAAAAACCTAAAGGAGAAGATCCCAGGAAGATTGGGGGAATCTCCTGGTCTGATGTATTTCCCGTATCTTCTTCTTATTTTCTTGTTTTTTTCTTCAAAAGTTGACAAAAACAGCCTTTGATTGTGCTTGATTCAGGGAGGATTCTTCTCAACCTTCCTTATATGCCAAGATTTTGCCTTGATTCAGGGAGGATTCTTCTCAACCTTCCTTATATACCAAGATTTTGCCCACAGGGAGGATTCTTCTCAACCTTCCTTATATGCCAAGATTTTGCCCTGATTTCTTCATCTTGATTCAGGGAGGATTCTTCTAAACCTTCCTTATATGCCAAGATTTTGCCCTGATTTCTTCATTTCAAATTTATTCTGAATTAATCAGAATTTGGTGGGCTTTTGGGCTTGTTTCTCTTCATCTCCTTAAGGAATGGGCCTGCAAATAAATTAAACATTTAATTAGGACAAAGCAGATTTTATTCTATAATAAGTATGGAAATATGATAATAAATGTGCAACATTAGTGACCAATCAAGGCTCGTCGACCGATGTCCCGGAAGGCACTGCTGGTTGGTTTCTTGACAGTCTGGTTGAAGAGGTGCGTGGTACCATCTTCGTCGGGTGACGTCATTCATCCGACTGTCCTGCTGCCTGCTGTTCGTCTAGTCCATGGTCGTTCTCTGAGACTTCTTCCGGCCATGGTGTGTTGTATTCAGAGAGGCCTTCGTGCATTGACGGAGGCTTTCTATAGGCCACCAACGACGAAGCGGGGAAAGGGGACTGTTTTGCCCAGCGACGGACCGAACCCCAGAATAGGTCTGCCGTATACATATTTGATGGCGTGGTTTGCCCTTCACTGTCTCTCCTTGATCGAAGCTGGAGAGGACCCCCCAGAAGGTGTTCGAATGGCGCTTCTCCGCCGATTAGAGGGATGTTCATGGCTGAGGACTTACGTGGCTGCGGTCCGTAAGTTGCTGAATCGCTATGACGTCTATAGCCTTTTCCGCTGCTTCCCCTATATTCGGGAGGCGGGCTATAGAGAGGAGTTCAAAGACTCGGGGGAAGGGCAGACATCATTGAGCCGGGGAATTTTTGAGTGGTTGGTCAGCATTCGGCCCTCACATTTATTGTACAGAAGCGGGGACACCTGTTACTTGAAGCCTTATGTTCCAAGTCGGTTTGCCCGTCAGTTTGGATATGACCAACTGTACGTGGGCAACCCAAACCTTAGTTTGGCTTTCATGGGGAGCCTCATCGATGGAGCCCGTGCCTGGCGGTTCTTCATTGCCGGCTGTACCGAGGCGCGGCTGTGCATGCCGCTAAGAACTCTGAACCTTTTAATAACCCTGGGATTCTGCCAGTGGTATGCAACCTCAAACTCCACACCCACCGGATTCTCTATCAACTCTTCTGGTGTGAAGTTGATTTCTCAGCGGCTGAAGCGGAAGGTCACTGAGAAAGGTGAGGGTAAAAGGGTTCGCGTCCCAGGCCTTGGGGAGTTTATTGCTGTTGACGATAGTGAAGCCTCGGATGCAGAAAGTCCTCGCTTCGAAGCGGAGACAGGTGCCGAGACTCCTGCAGCTGCTTCTGGCGTAGCGGGGATGGCCCCCACAGAACATGTAGAAGAAGTGGAGGAGGAGGATCCCGACGTCCACTTCAAGCGAAAACGGAAGAGTGGATCTCGCAGGAAGCAGGTGGTGAAGAAACCCCGTCGCCAGGCCCCTACAGTTGTCGTAGAGGGCGAACCATCTGCAGCGTTCCCTTCTCCTGCCCCGTTAGTAGTTGAATCGTCGGTTCCCAAACCGACTACTGGCGAAGTCTCTCCGGACCGGGTAAGATCAGCTTCGTCCTTGTAATATACTTTTTATGTGTTTGGGACAGCTTATTATTTACTTTGTGATTCAGGCACCGAGGCGGTGAGAAGCCTGAGAGCTGAAGCTATTGGAGAACAAGGGGAGCATTATGATCCTTGTTTACTTATAAGGAGGGCGATGAGGCGGCTATTTCACCGTCTCAGAAGAGTTCGGAGGTGAAGCGGCTGATGTCGGTCCTTCGGGCGCGGGACTTCGAAAGGAAGTTCCAAAGCTTCTAGCACCTTTGGGTGGACCACGGAGGGTTCGGCAAGCGAAGGCGGGCTGGCCATTCGTGTTGACTCCGCCAAAGATTTTCCGATGGAGCCCGTAGAGACTGATGTAGCCGCCAAGACAATTGAGGCGACATTATCTTTTGGTATGGTTTTGACCTTTTGACTCTTGCTACTTGTTGTGCCTTGCCTAAACAATGTCTTGTCGCAGGTGTTCCGTCTCTGGGTGCGTCGACTTCAAGAGAGCCCACCCGTCTTCCTGAGGGATCCAGGGGTGAAGTAAGCACTTCGACTGCAGCGGATGCTGTTGAGTTGGATGCTTTGTATGGTGACCTGCCCTCTTATCAGCCTGTATCAGTCAGAGGAACAGAGATTGAGGGGACGGTAGTCACGGAGGCAACCTCACTTCCAACTATATCAACGAATGAGGTGCCAGCAGTTTCGCCAGCGCCATCTATCTTGCCAGGTACGGAGCTGAGGGTGATTACCAGTCCTACTTCCCCAAACTGGTGGTTGAGCCCGCTCTTCTAGAAATAGTCACTAGTCCGACCTCGGTTGTGGCTAGTGTACTAGTTTCAATGAGGACTCCGCCGAGATCACCGATGACCTCTCATGTTGCTGCAGCCAGTGCTTCTACTATTCCTTTCACAGTGGTGTCAATAAAGCCAGTGGAATCTTCAGGGGCTGCTCATTTGCCAGGAGTGATTGAGGCCGAGAATGAATTCGTGGCTGAGCTAGTCGATAGCTTTTATAAGGGCTTGAAGCGATCCATCAATTTGATTTTGAAAGGCTCGACCACCTCATTCTCTGCTCTAAAGGAGGTCCTCTCCCAAAGCATTGAGAGTATCTGAGACTTTGGAGGGGATGACGAGGCCGCTGCATTGGAACTTCTGGTGGACCAACTTGAGAGGGATGTAGACGAATGGCGCCGTATTAGCCATTCGGACCTGGAGTCTTCAGTTAATGAGCAGCTTGCACCTTGTCGCTCAGATGCATGAAGCTTATCTTGCCGCACAGGAAGCCGCTAAGTCCATTTCTTCTGACTTAAAATCCTTGGAGACAAGGAAGGTAGAGCTCGGGGACGCCATAGATGCTTCTAGCAGTGCTATTCTTGATGCTGAAGATAAAATTGAAAAGGCCAAGGAGATGATCAGGAAGGCTAATCTTCTTTTATCCATGGCTGAACCAGTGCGTCTTGAAGAGATTGCGCGGCTTGAGCAGCTTAAGGCTCAGAGTGACGAACTCTCGCGGCAGGAGTCAGCTCAGAGGGCAACCTTGGTTGAGGTTGAAGCTCGCTTGGCTCAGACGGCGAGTTTTAATGAGGCTGAGCTAAGGTCGCAGGCTCTCGTCAGGGCTGCTAATGATAGGAAGACAAGGCTAGCCTTTCTTGAAGAACGGATCAGATCTTATGACGCACGCTCATAGCTTGTAATATATGTGCCTTCATGTATCCCTTCTTCTCGGACTCAATAAAAATAATTTTGTTTTGACTCCCCTGTCGTGTTTCCAACTTGTTTTATCTTTTGAATTGTCGCTTTCAAGTTGCATTTCAGCCATTTGATAAAATAGTCCTTACTGGACTGAATAATGAGACTTGGCTATCTGCCGGTTCAGAGGTCGCAATGACGTAACCGGTTGAGAAGCCACCAAGCTCGAAAGTAGTCCTGTCAGACTAAAAAAAGGTGAGACTTGGCTATCTGCCGGTTCAGAGGTAGCAATGACATAACCGGTTGAGAAGCCACCAAGCACGAAATAGTCCTTGTCGGACTAAAAGGTGAGACCTGTCTTTTGTAAATGTCAACAGACTCGAAATTGAGACTTGTTTGTAAATGTCAACAAGCTCGAAATTGAGACTTGGCTATCTGCCGGTTCAGAGGTCGCAATGACATACCAGTTGAGAAGCCACCAAGCTCAAAAGTTAGTCCTTGACGGACTAAAAGGTGAGACCTGTCTTTTGTAAATGTCAACAGGCTCGAAATTGAGACTTGTCTTTTGTAAATGTCAACAAGCTCGAAATTGAGACTTGGTTATCTGCCGGTTCAGAGGTCGCAATGACATAACCAGTTGAGAAGTCACCAAGCTCAAAGTTAGTCCTTGACGAACTAAAAGGTGAGACCTGTCTTTTGTAAATGTCAACAGGCTCGAAATTGAGACTTGGCTATCTGCCCGTTCAGAGGTCGCAATGACATAACCAGTTGAGAAGCCACCAAGCTCAAAAGTTAGTCCTTGACGGACTAAAAGGTGAGACCTGTCTTTTGTAAATGTCAACAGGCTCGAAATTGAGACTTGTCTTTTGTAAATGTCAACAAGCTCGAAATTGAGACTTGGCTATCTGCCGGTTCAGAGGTCGCAATGACATAACCTGTTGAGAAGCAACCAAGCTTAAAAGTTAGTCCTTGACGAACTAAAAGGTGAGACCTGTCTTTTGTAAATGTCAACAGGCTCGAAATTGAGACTTGTCTTTTGTAAATGTCAACAAGCTCGAAATTGAGACTTGGCTATCTGCCGGTTCAGAGGTCGCAATGACATAACCAGTTGAGAAGCCACCAAGCTCAAAAGTTTTGATGGAATTTAGGAAAAGGTCCCGTTTTCATGGGGAGAAACGAGGAAATCACTGTTATAGGTTTAATGTTAACGTAATAGCGAAATGGACGAAGATATTTGTATATGTGGCCTTACCATTCTATGGGTGAGAATTGTTAAGTGATTTTGGAGAGGGAATCAAATGAGAACAGGTCCCTTAGGATTTTTAGCAAATCCTCAGCTGTCAACGGGTTTGATATGCCTTTACTAACTACCGTTTGAGTTGGGCTAGCCATGCTATTCCCCTCAGCATGACGAGTTATCGAGGACTTATGTTGGGCTTATAGACCAACATTTTCCTCTATCCTTAACCATTAAAGGTGTTGGATCATTTGGTTAGCATATGTGTAACCTTGATTTTCTTTGGGACAACTAGTGTATGACCAGGTTCCTACTGGTTTATGGTTGTATGACCTCGTTTGGAGGAAGAGAGAGGCTCTCTTTGCGTGTACCTTGGATTTGAAGGTCTTGATCAGAGGTGTAATGTTAACTTGATCATCAGAGAAGGATCCTTAATCAAGGATAATACTTCTTTAAGAACTTGTCATTGATCGGCATCATGAGTAAATCACCATCTGAAGTCATAAGGCGGTATGCTCCGTTTGAATAGACTGTTTCTATTACAAACGGTCCTTCCCATTTAGGCTGAAATTTGCCTTTGGTTTTGTGCGTCATGATCATCGGTCGTCTGACGGTTAAAACCAAATCTCCTTTCTGAAAGACTCTTTGTTTGACCTTCTTATTGAAGGATTTTGAGATTCGAGCTTGATACAACTCGATGTGTTGATGAGTTTGTAGTCGCTTCTCATCTAGGGCTTCGAGCTCTTGAAGGCGCAAACGATCATTGTCCTCTGATGTGATCTTAGTCATTAAAGTGACTCGTAATGACGGCATCTGGATCTCCAATGGTATGACTGCTTCACACCCGTATACCAGGGAGAAAGACGTATTGCCTGTCGGGGTCCGAACCGTGGTTCGGTAGGCCTAAAGACATTCACCAAGCTTTTCGTCCTAATCTCGCTTATTCGAGGAGACGAACTTCTTGAGCAACTTGATGACTGTTTTGTTGAATGCTTCCGCCAAGCCATTAGTGGCGGGGTTATAGGCGGTTGAAGCCACATTCTGAATTCGGTATTTGTCGCAGAACTGATAGAATATCTGGCTTATGAATTGAGGACCATTATCATGGATGATCCGCCTAGGGACACCAAATCGATGGATGACATGGTGTTTGATGAAGTTAACCAAATTAGAGGTTTTGACTTCAACCAGTGGTATAACTTCTGCCCACTTTGAAAAGTAATCGGTTATTGCCAGGATAAACCGGTGTCCTTTTGTCGAAGAGGGGCTGATTGGCCCTATGACATCGATTCCCCATGCTTTAAATGGCCATGAAGCAACAGTTGGGTGGAGCAACTCTGAGGGCTGGTGTATGAAGTCCGCATGAATCTGGCACGCTTTACACCTCCGTGCATATTGGATGGCATCGGCTATCATGGTTGGCCAATAGTATCCAAGCCTATGCAATCTGTCTTTAAGTTTTGGACCTGGCTGATGAGCTCCACAAATCGTCGTGTGTACTTCTTTAAGCACTTCCTGCGCCTCTAATTGGAAAGGCAACGGAGGAGGACGCCGTCATATGAACGACGGTAAAGTGTCTTCAGAGTTGGATCGTAGTAGAAACGGAGAGACCTTCGTCTGATGGATGCCGCTTCTTTAGGATCGTCTGGCAGCAGACCATGTAAGGCATAGTCGATGAGAGGAAATCGCCAATCTCTTGGCTCAAGATCCGTGGAGACATTATAGACTTCTCGGGTTCTTAACATATGCTTAGAGCATACAAGGTGTCGAGTTGCCACTGTGAGGTGATACTCGGAGTCGACCGGTAAGGCTAATGTTATTGCTAAAGCAGCAAAAGCATCTGCCTTGGTATTTTGAGATCGAGACACGTGCTCGATATAGAAACCATCAAACAGATTAGCCAATTCGATGGCTGTATGGTAATAAGGCACCAAGTCTTCGTGGCGGACCTCATATTCGCCTTTAACCTGATTGATAATCAGTTTGAATCACCTAGGCTTCGAGGTAGCGTACCCCCATTCCGTGGGCGAGCTGAAGGCCAATGAGTAGAGCATTATATTCCGCTACATTATTGGAGCATGATTCCGTCAGAGAGAATGCTCTAGGAAGGACGTGATTCTGTGGAGAGATAAACACAACCCCCACGCCGGCGATGATCCTGCCCTTAGGACCTATTCGAGATGCTCCATCGAAGAACATCTGCCAAACTTCATCCTCTGAAGTTACATTAGAGTCGAAGACTTCATCCGGAATATCTTCATGAAGTTTTGAGTTCTCCGGGACTGGATGAGCAACCAAGAACTCTGCAAGGGCTTGGCCTTTAACCGCCTTTTGAGGGATAAAGATCATGTCGTATTGAGACAAAAGGAGTGCCCATTTAGCTAATCTTGAATTCAGTGATCCTGGTTTCATCATGAGAAGACGCAAAGGATTCACTCTGGAGATGACATGTATGGTTTGGCCTACCAAATAATGTCGTGTCTTCTGAACGGCAAAGACAGGGGCTAAACACTCCTTCTTGATAGGGTTATAGCGAGATTCCGCTCCTATTAGAGTCCTGCTCAGATAATAAATGGCCTGCTCGTGACCATTGTCGTCCTTTTGAGCAAGGAGGGCACCAAGAGAATGGTCCATATCTTTCACATAAAGCAAGAATGGTTTCCCTGCTGTAGGGGCCACTAAGACTGGAGGTTTTATGAGATATCTCTTGATGTCTTCATAAGCTTCCTGACAAGCTTGATCCCATACGAAGGAAGCAACCTTTTTCATGAGTCGGGTGAACGGTTGACAGCGGCCAGAGAGATTTGCGATGAATCTTCTGATATAAGCCAGTCTACCCTGCAAGCCTCTAAGCTCTTTGATGTTCCTCGGTGGATGCATGCTCTGAATGGCTTTGACCTTATCTGGGTCAAGATAAATTCCTTTTGATGTAACGATAAACCCAAGGAACTTGCCACTCGAAACTTCCAAGAAGGATTTTGTCGAATTCATTTTCAGTTGATGAGCCCGCATTATGTCGAACATTGTTCTCAAGTCACGAAGATGGTCATCCTTGTTCCGGCTTTTGACAGCAATATCGTCGACATAGCATTCTACCATTTTTCAGAGATGATCGCGGAAGATTGTACTCATTGCCCGCTGATAGGTTGCTCCGGCGTTCTTCAGTCCGAAGGGTATTACAGTGTAGCAGTATACCCCCAAGGGTGTTCGGAACGAAGTATGCTTCTCGTCGTCGGGGTACATTTTGATCTGATTGTACCCTGAAAAACCATCCATAAAAGACATTCTTTCGAATCCACATGTATTGTCAATCATGACATCGGTGATGGGCAATGGGAATTCGTCTTTAGGACAGGCTGTATTGAGATCACGATAGTCGATGCAGATTCGTATTTTCCCATTCTTCTTGAGGACGGAAACGATATTAGCAACCCAATCTGGGTGCTGTTCCTCCCGTATGAAGCCACATGCAATGAGCTTATGGACTTCGGCTTCAATAGTCTCCATAATGTTCGGGCGAAACCGGCATTGTTGCTGCTTGACTGGCTTGGGTCGGGTCTGATATTCAGACGATGCATAGCGACTTGCGGATCAAGTCCGGGCATGTCTTCGTAGTTCCATGCGAAAACGTCTATATACTCCTTTACGAGTATTATTAATTCTTCCTTTTCTGTAAGTGATAAGCTTTTACTTATGAAGATGGGCTTAGGGTGATCTTGACTACCCAAGTTGACGTGCATCACCTTGTCTTCGGTAGGTGGTTCGCGCAGTTCGAATCGCTTTTCCCATTGGAGATCTAATTGCTGAGCCTATGGTTCCTCATCAGTAGGTTCTGCTGGTTCCAATTGACTGCTTGAAGTCATATTAACAGTGAGATTCTCGAACATCACTCCCACACTGACATCTGAGTCCCACTCAGAAGAAGAGACAGAATGTTGTGGAATTGGTTCGTCGTCTTTGAGTTGAACCGTTGCTAGTGATGTGGGCGTAATGTACCCCAACCCCCTGCGTGTATTATCATAGTAATTTGCAGGCTTCCCTTTTGGCATAAAGTTACGCAGCAAACTACGTTTTCCTTTTCCGAAATTCAGACCCTCTCCACACTTTAGGTTGTACCCCATTTTCTTCATCATATGGCGTGCTGATCGCGCGTAATGGAAAATTTATGGGGTGTCTGAGTCTGAACTTGATCTGTGGATGTGGACCCTCGTGGTTGGGCTCTACCGAAAATTATCGGTGACTGACCATCTTTGGATGGAGAGATCACTAAAACGGCCCTTCTACAGATTCCATGGGTGTACTGGACGCGCTTGATTTATGTAAAGGGATGTGCAGAGAGCTATCCGTGATGGATTCAAACAACCCAATACCCACAGGATAATCAAAAGAAATATTATCATTAATTACCCATTCACCCTCATCTTCAAAAGGAGTGTTACATTGGGGATTATTAAGACATGCTATAATTGGTTCACCAATCAGAATGGCTGGCATATCTGCTTCAGATTCTGAGTCCGCTTCATTGCCACTATCATCATCGTCGGGCAATGATTCTTTCGATGTTTCACCGGTCTCTTGATACAGTAGAGCGTCAGTAAAGTAATTTTTCACACCCTTGAATGGTTGCTTCTCAACGAAGACAGTTCGTACTGTCGCGTCATCCTCAACATATTTGAAGCATTGGTGCAGAGTAGAGGGAACGATCCAGTTGGCGTGGATCCACGGTCGTCCTAGCAACAGGTTGTATGACGTGTCAGCGTCAATGACATAGCACGTCACTTCTGATTCAGGCTCCCGATTCGGCAACGAAGTCGAATTTTCCCAAGTAGATGACTACTGCCGACATTGAAACCATATATTGTAGTAGTGGTTGCGGACAACCTATATAGCGGTATACCGAGGAAGTAGAGAAGCCTTTTGGGGATGATGCTGAGTGCGGACCCCGGATCGACTTGTACCCTTTCAATGTATGTTGAACCGATATATCCGGTGTAGTACAAAGGTCGATCGTGCTTGTTATCTTTGAGAAGCATATCTTCCGCTATGAAGGTAATAGCGGGGATCTTTGATTGTGAATGATGGCATTCAGGACACGGAGACTGAGCGTCATCTTTAGGGGTCTCTGGCATATATGTCAGGAATGATTATGAATTAGCCAGGGCATCCCTGAGTGCTTCTCTTGTCTCTTTTGAGGGACGAAGTAGCTCGTGTATAGTAATACGAGCCGAGATATTAGCCAGCTGGGCCAATATGTCAAAACGAAAAGGCGTGCCAAGCCCTTGGCCTGAAGGCTTCTTCAGGACATGGTCGAACCGAACTTCCTTAGGCTTCTCCTTTCCCTTGGTCGGAACTGAAGCGGATGCTGGTACTTGTACTGACGTCGTTTGTTGTTGTGTTTCGTCAGTAGTTTTCTTATACTGTTTTATGTATGATTTTTCGGATCGAGTACCCGTCGGCTGAGGTACATCGGCCTGTGTTGCGCAAGCGTGCTTTTCTTCTTTAGAATCGCTGAGAGAAGCTGACGTAAGATTGTCATCGTCTGGCAGGATGGAGATGACATTACAAGATTTGCCCTTTGACTTGGACTTCATTGAATCGCACTGTACGTCTTGGACAAGGTCTGGGTGTATCCATATGACTTCCCCTGTCTCCAATGTCAAGGGAACAAGACCTCTATTATCTTGAGTTTTAACCGCAGGATGCTTGACTTCCAGTCGTGGCGCAGGGACTGGATAAGTTCCGTCAGGAACTGTGACCTTTGGGGTTTTGCCGAACTCGAGGGTCACCATATTGGCAGCGACTTTCTTCTGCTCTGACTTCAGTGTCAGGACCCCTGCGTCGATCAAGGCTTGAATTCTGTCCTTGAGGACATAGCACTTGTCGGTAGGATGGTGAATCATCCTGTGGTAGAGACAGTATTTGGGGTCATTCGTGCGTCCTATTTCATTGGGACGCCGAGCCTCTGGTAGCTTCATTTTATTCCCTTTGTGGAGCAAATGGAATATTGTGACCACCTGATCGTCTCTGAAGGAGTACTATTTTGGAGGGAACTTAGACTCCTGATTATTGAAGCCGCTCTTCTTGGCTTTCGACTGTACGTCTCCGAACAATTCAACGGACATAGTCTCCTTCCCTTTAGCTTGAGAAGACTGCGCTATGTCGCTACGTCCTTTGTTGTTCATACCCCATTTGCCTTTAGGGGTAGAGGGTTCGAACTTTTTAGCCGACTTTTCGGCTATCTCAGCTTGTTCGACCAGTTCTTTCCAGGTATGGGCTTTGACAGCCCCCATGCGAACCTCTACTTGGTCTAAGAAGTTGTGCCTGCACGTCTGTAAGAGCATGGGTAATGGCATCCCTGCTGGGCACATCAAAGACAAGTTTCTAAATCGCTCAATATAGTCACGGACAGATTCGCCCTTCTTCTGCACGGTGGAGAGGAGCTTGTCCATGGTTACCTCAGTATCGTCCTCATAGAAACGAGAAAGGAATCGAGTTTCAAGGTCGATCCAAGAATTAACAGAGCTCGGAGGGAGACTTCGAAACCAATCAAATGCTACCCCCTTTAAGGTGCCAATGAACAGCCTAGCCATGATGGCATCATTGTCTATAACATTACCGGTCTGAGACCGAAAATAGTAGATGTGCTGGTTTGGCGAGCTCTTTCCATCATAGGTATGCAATGTTGGTGGTTTGAACTTCGGTGGGTATGGCACTGAATCCCACTCCAACGGGTAAGGACGGACTGTCCCCACTTTCTTTAACTCATCCCTCTGAGTTAGGGATGCGATTTGAGCTTGAAGACCCTTAAGGACTTCAGCGTCTAAAGAAGACCCCTCCTTGGACTTTTCCGTCTTCGGCTGGTCATTGCTAAGATGTTCTTCCTCGTCATGGTTACTCCCGGTATCATTGTTATTTTGATTATTAAGGAGTTGAGCGAGCATCTGTTGAATGTTGTCCAGAGCTTCTTGCTGAGTTTTGGAAGTTTGCTCCTGAGCTTCTAAACGTCGATGAAGCTCTTCGTTATCATTGTCAGCCATGTTTACTGATGCTCTGTCTGTTCGCACTGAGCTGACTGTCGCCGAGGAGGCATACCCACTATCTTCATCCTCTTCATCAGATGATTGGACTGATCTTCTCCTTGGTTCTGGCGAGGCTACTGCCGTTGAGGAAGAAGGCCGTTCATAACTGCAGGGTATCACCACCCTAGATCTGGTGTTTCGAAAACACCCTCTTCATGTACCAAGACTTCGCCTAAGCCTGGGCTAAAATCTGGATCCGGGGAGCTATAGGGGTGTCGTCAGATGCTTGCCTGCCCCTGGGCAGTTCTCGTCCCCTTCTGGTCATGTTGACGAATGCAGAGGGTAGGTCTCGTGAGACGCTTCTTTTATGATATTTCACCGGGGCTTGTACCGACAGCCGATCAAAAGCTGATCGTCGGCCTGGGAAGTGGCGGGGATTGGTCCCAGCCGGCAATGGACCGAGTGGAGTGTCACCAGCTGACATCCCACTTGTTGACAACAGGGGGAAGTAGTTTGAAAAGGTTTCGACTTCCGTTTGTTCGTCAAGAATTCCCGCAAGTCAGACCCAGTTGGGCCTAAACGATCCAACGCAGAAGCTTTTTTGGATCGCGCATAGGACGATGTCCTGCTCCTTTTATCACCGCAGAGGGTATTAGCACAGAGTAGTGCTTCAGTTCTAGCTTCGCGGCTAAGAACCTTGGAAATGCCCTTGGGTGCTGAAGCTGCATAAGCAACGCTATCAGCACTTAGGAACAATCCCTTAGCTCTGTCACAAGGCATGAGCTTAGCGCTTGACGAACCGGAGGGCGGAGCACGCTGTGGTGCTTTATGCGCTGTGCTGCTGCGAAGGCGATTGGCCTTAGATAGTGCTTCAGTTCTAACCTCACGGCTAAAAGCTTGGAAATGCCCTTGGGCGCTGAAGCTGCATAAGCAACGCTATCAGCACTTAGGGACAATCCCTTAACTCCGCTGCGAAGAGCGAACGAAGCACGCTGTTGTGCTTTGACTTGGGCTTCGCGGCTATGGATGCCGCGCGTACGCTGGGTACAGTAGCCTCGTTCTCACGCGAGGCGCTACTGATCTTGAATTGGGCGAAGGTACTGTCGCCCTTGTATTTTCGCGGCTAACAGCATTGTTGGAGCAGGCAGGCATCTTGCCTTTTTCTTCACGCGAGAGACGCACTTCTGGCGTAGCTACGCCTGAGGCTTTGCCCAGAGCCTTCTGTTTTGGCCTCCACATCTACTCTGACAAGGGAGACTTAGGTTCGCAAGGAACCTGACTTGCCACACGCGAGGTTGAGGGGTGTTGGCAGAATTCTGCTCCTGGTTTCTGTTCTGAAACCTTGGTCATGGAGACCTTTCTATGCTTCCGTGCATGAAGCATTAGACCACCCCCAGAGAGGACCTCTTCAAATTTTTCTTGGTCGAAGTGAACGACCAGGTTTTCGAAAGTGGTGGACTTGGACTGCGGGCGTGCTTCCTTGTTGCGCCAGAGAACCGCAGTAGGCTCGCAAGGAGCCTTATCTGTCTCCGCAGAGACTTGCATTGAAGATTTAGCCAGAGAAGTTCTGGCTGCACTGGCTTTCTCGAATTCAGAGATAGACCCGAAGGTCTGTTCGTCGCATTGCGACACTTGATTCTCAACAGTAGAGAATTCAATCCCCAGCGGAGTCGCCATCTTGTTTTCCATTGATTTGCAAAGGGGAAAAACTTACAAAAAAGTGTCGAGGAGCTAAATTACAAGTAACACAAAAGATTACAAGTAGATCTCTTCTAAGATTCTGGAGAAGTGTGCCGATAGGAGTCTGGTCAGCGCGCGACCACTTTGTCCCTTTGACGATGCGAGCTTATGAGATTCCCTTCTCGCCTGGTTCCGGGAATCAGAGAACAGAAGGTTGGTAGAACCCTCTTGTTACTTCTCAAAACCGCCTTCGCTTAGGAATTCCTTCTCTCCTGGTTCCGAAAATTCCTTGAGAAGAGGGAGGTATTAGTGTATCAGCACCCTGATTAGAGAAGCAGCTCTCTAAAAGTCTCTGAATTCAAGAGAATATATCTCTGTTTGTACGCGCGGTGCGTCCTCTTAAGAAGTCTGCCGTCTCTCTGGAGCGTATCACCTGTGTCCTCTCCTTGTGCTCCTGGTAGGCTATTTATAGGGAGAGCAGGGGTATAATCGTCCCTTGAAAATATAGAAACAGATTGAATCAAATCTGTTTAAATCTGGAAAGTAGCCTTGCTGCGAGGCTAGAAATAGCAGGTCGGTTGATCCTCTTGATCTGTTTTGATCCTTGCCATATAGTTGGAGGATTTCCCTTGATCTTCTTACTCATTTTAGGAGAGTCAATAGATTATGACAATCAACTGCCAAATTTGATCTCAGATTTGATCTTGATTGGATTTGATCCCAATCCTGATTAGATTTGATCTCATCTGGAGATTTAATTGGTCAAAGGTTGACCATAGCAGACCCGCAGCAGCGCACCCGCGTCGAGCTCACAGCGGAGCTGGAAGAAACATCTGGCGAAGTTAGAAGATAGCTCTTCAGCGGAGCTAGATAACGTCTGTGGCGAAGCTACCAACATTCTTCTGCTTCAAGCGAAGCTAACTCTCTGCGGAGTTAACTGAGCACTTCAGGCGAAGCTATAAGTTAGCTCCCTGGCGGAGCTGTGAATGGCTTTAAGGCGAAGTTGGATGATCTTAGCCTCTTAGGAGAGGCTGTCCCTTTGGGCTCATGTGATGCTAAGTGCTAGCATCTTAGACCTGCTGAGGTCTGTTTAGAGACAATCTGGGCTTACTGTCTGCTTCACTGGATAGTAGAGTCCAAGTTGCTTCCTTGTCCCTCGGAGATGGGTGAAAACTGGTCGTCAGCTTATCTGTCACTTGTCTTTTGTAAATGTCAACAAGTATAGAACTGGTCGTCAGCTTGTCTATCGCTTGTCTTTTGTAAATGTCAATAAGTTTAGACATTGTTCGGACCAATCAGCCTATCTTTCACTTGTCTTTTGTAAATGTCAACAAATTTAGACATTGTTCAGGCCAGTAAGAATCTTGTCTTTTTTAAAGTGTCAACAATAGGCCTTATTCAGATCGAAATTTAGCTGCTTTATTGCCCATAGGCCCTGTGCTCTAACTCAACAGGTAGGTGACAAGCCTTCCCAAAGACTAACTTATAACGAGGCATTCCTAAAATCATCTTGAAAGCGGTCCTGTAGGCCCATAAGGCGTCTACAAGTCTGGTGGACTAATCTTTCCGGTTTTGGCTCACAGTCTTCTCCAAAATAAGTTTAATTTATCTATTAGAGACCTCCACCTGCCCACTAGTTTGAGGATGATATGGTGTGGACAACTTGTGACTTATGACATACTTTCATCTAAGAGCTTCAAAGGATCTATTGCAAAAGTGAGTACCATTATCACTGATGATAGCATGAGGGGTTCCGAAGCGCGAGAAAATATTCTCTTTCAAAAACTTTATGACAACTTTGTTATCATTAGTTTTACTTGGAATGGCTTCTTTCCACTTGGATATATAGTCCACAACAACCACTATGTATTGGTTTTCAAATGAATTAAAAAATGGACCCATAAAGTCGATGCCCTAAACATCAAAGAGTTCTATTTCTAGAATTGGGTTGAGAGGCATCATATCTCGTTTCAAGATCCTTCCTGCCATTTGGTATCTAGGGCACGTCTTGTAAAATTCATAGGCATCTTTGAACAAAGTTGGCCAATAGAACCCACTTTGTAGCACCTTTTCAGAAGTCTTGCGGGAACCAAAGCATCCACCGCATGCAAGCTCATGACAGAAGGACAAAACACTCTTAATTTCTTCATCGAGAATGCATCTCCTAATGATTTGGTCAGAACAATATTTAAAAAGATACAGTTTCTCCCAAAAGAAATACCGAGCTTGAGATAAGAACTGGTATACATTATTTTTAGACCAATGAGATGGAGTTTAGTTTGTGACTAAGTAGTTTATTATATCGGCAAACCATGATTCCCTAAAGGCAGATAAGAGTTTTTCGTTGAAAAAGTCATCATTTATGGGCACTTAGTTGCATGGAGCATTTGGAATACGCGAGAGATGTCCAACAATGATATTTTTTACGCCTTTCTTATCTCGAATCTTAAGATCAAATTCTTGAAGAAGTAAGATCCAACGAATTAGTCGGGCCTTAGTGTTGGCTCAGAGGCCCTTGACCTTAGTTTTGATGATGACTAACTTATGAAAGTTAGTTTACTAATGATCCTGTGTTTAATAAGTTTTAGATATTGATCAAGGTCTTAGGTGATTAGCTTCAACAAAGGATTCAAAGTCAAGTTTTGGAGCTAACACAGTGTTGATTCAAGAGCTCTCATCGTAACGATCGCATCCAGCACTTGGTTGGAGTCAAGCTCTTTGGATCATGTTTGGATCGAGTCGGCTTGGAGAAGGAGTTCTACAAGAAGATGCCGATTTGTTTATTTTAGTTTTGTTTTAGAACTTGTGTAAGGATAGTTTCGTCTTGATATGCTCAAGTTCACACACGAGTTAAAATATTTTTGGTTTCAGTTTAAACGGTTTTGAATTTTCAAAGAACATATCTTTAGTTTTCATGAATAGATTTTATCTAAAGTAGTTTACATGGTTTATATGTATAGTGGATTCACCCATATACATTGCTTGGTTCATAATATTTAGAAACTTAATTTGATGTATATCTAGTTCATGGTTTCAACTTCTGTCTTTTAACAAAACTTAGTTTTGAATTTATTATCAAAAATATGGATATATCATTTACCATGTGTATTGGACTCTATCCATACACACTATGCTTCAAAGTATTTAAATATCTTATTTTTGTATCTATGCAAGTTTTGGAGAAAACAAATTTTCATTTCAAAATCTAAGTTTTGGAAAATACTGTTTTTAGTTTAAAGCTTAATTTCTATATCACAAAAATAGTTCAAATTGTTTGTAATATGGGTTGATCTTTGATCAGACATATTTGTATTTCAAGTACTTACATGAACTTATTTTTGTAAATTTTATGTGATTTTATCAGATTTATGGGTATTTAAAAGACCTAGTTTTCAAACCCTAAAACCCTAACCTGAGCCACTGGCGATCGACCGACCGGTCAACCAGACCAGAACTCGGTCGACTGGGCCGTCGATCGATCTGCACAGACATGCACAACCTGCCTTAGCCTAGGGCTGATGACCTGACAGTCGACCAATGCAGAGAGCTTGCTCTTTGGATCTGGCTCCGATCGGCCGTGCAGTCGACCGACCAGAGAGTACACTCTCTAGTTCTGGCCTCGGTCGACCAGCCGGTTGACTGTCAGGAAAATTGCCTTAGGGTGGTTGACCGATAGCTCCAATGGTTAAAAATCTGACCGTTGGCTGGTCGACCGAGCAGTCGACCGACGGGTCAGTTTTGACCTGACCTAGACCCCAACGGCTATTGATTAGTGTTTATATTTACATATTTTTCATCACATTTTCACATTTATCTTAATAAAATTTTGTTTACTAATAGGTGTATCTCCTTATTTCTAGGTTCATGGCTTGAAGAAGAGAAGAGGCCCAAAACTCTAACATATTTAGGATTTTTTAGAGCCAAGAAGCCCACACTTGAAGCCCAGATCTGTTGAACCAGGAAGCAAAAGTCAATACACTTAATGCACCAATAAGCCCCACCCCCTGGCACGAGTCTGCACGCTCTGACGCTGGAAGATTGGAGCCAGTTTTCGCGACAGCAGGCCGCGTTTTCGTGGTATCCTAGCACCACTTTGCCAGCGCAAGGGGCCATGCTCCCTACCCTGTCCCTCCATGCTCCTGTGCCTATAAATACTTCCTTATATTTCCAGAGAAGGGGATATTTAGAGAATAGGAGTTCTTGTTATTTGGTTATTGTATTTTCTTTGCTTTCTTTTATTCTCTCTTTGTTTCTTGTATTAGGTTAGCTAGCCATTAGAGTGAGAGAGAGTGAAGCTTGTATCTTGAAGGTGACAATCAAATACAGTGAAGTTCTTCCTTTACCACATTGTTTTTTGTGTTTTTACCTTACTTTTACTTGCACTAGTTTATTATATTTTCTCTCCTTTCATCTTCTCTTTTATTTTCATTTACCAGGTCTAACTAACTTCTTTATAGTATGGCTAACTAACTACTTGAAATCACCTAGAGGGGGGGTAATAGGTGATAAAGCTAATCAATGCACAAATTTTAAAATGAGATGATGCAATGACACTCAAAGCAAGATTAGAAGTCGAATACCCCGTGAAGGGCTCTGAACTCCTTCCTCATGATCCTCTAAATAAGAGTTTGAGGTGTGCAATGCAATCTTGTTGTGAGAGTATAGATCGACAATATAAGAATGAATGAATAGAAAGTAAACAACACAAGTAAACCAATAGCAAACACAGATTTGTTTCGAGGTTCGAGCACCCAGCTCTACGTCCTCGCCTTCACCCAGAAGGATTTCTGATCCACTAGAAATTCATAAAGGATTATAACCACTAGGGAGTACCCAACTCCTCAATCACACTCCTCTAGTCCAGAGGTAATGGAGCCACAAATACAATAATCACTTAGTGATCAAAAAATCACAAACTCTCTTTTGAAAAACTTTTCTTTACAAAACCCTAGAGAATAATGTATAGGATTGAAGCTCAATATTGTAAGTGAAAAATAAAACAAAGTAGAAGAGAGATTGATTCAAAAACTTTAGAGAAAAATCAGAGATTAGAGCACAAAAACTGAGAACAAAAACTTTTTTCAAGAATACTCAAACTTTGATTTCTCTGCAAATGTTGTTGTTTTTCTCCTCAACCCCATCCACCCCTATTTATAGGATATAGGTAGAGATTAAAGGGTAAATATTAATTTTAGCTAATCAGGAATGATAAGACCCAAAACAAGCCTAAAACCACGTTTTGAGATTAAAAAAACGTTTTAAAACATGTTTAAAAAACTAGCCGTTTGGCTGAGAAAACACTCACGGTCGACCGGCCAGTCGACCGGTTTTAAAAACATTTGACCGTTGGCAGGCTCCGGTCGACCGCCCGGTCGACCGTCTCAAACAGAAAGTTGGGTGCAGTCAGTCGGTCGACCGCCCGGTCGCCCGACATGGGGTTTGATCGATCGGGTCGACCGAATAACGTGCACACATGCTCGCACCCAACGGTCAGAACTGCGGTCGACCGCAAGGTCGACCGTTCTGACCTGTAAAAGAGCCGGTCGACCGTCCGGTTGACCGCAACAGGTCAAAACAGAAAATTTTGAGGAAATATTTTGAAGATAAGTTTATTTTCAAAAATGATTTTGTCAAGACTTTATAAAATACAATAAACTGAGTTTGCAAATACTGAAATAGGTCTATTAAAGTATTTTACACAAGAGACAAAAATAATCTTTTGAAAACACGTGCAATTGTGTGTGTGAAAAAATTGAGCTTCAACACTATATACTATCCTTTAACAAACTAACAAAAAATAAAAACTATATAAGAAGGTGTCTCTGAACCGCATTGCCGAGCTAGAGCCTCCTCTCCTATAAAAGAGTCCTCTTGTGCCATCAACCTTACAATATGCTTTAGCGCCATCAAGACTTGTACAAATCTGAAATTCATTCTAGAATCTTTATTAGTACCAAATAGCTTTTATATGTTTTGTTATCATTAAAACGTATATAAATGGAGAGTGTAACCTTTTGGGCCAACACTACTAACCCACTAACCTCTAGTAACTTACTTGAACAACCCATATGAATTAATAAGTGTCAAACAAGTCTTGTGCAAATAAGAGCTTTGATATCTTACGATAAGAGTTTTTAATTCTAAATTACTAACAAGTGGACTCACTTTCTTATTTCATGCTTGACTCTTGATGATCTATAGACGTTGTTAACTCTACTTGATTTTTGTCATTTAGTGGAACTCTCATGCATCCTTACGATACTAATAGAGCACTTGTTTCTTCCTCCATGCTCGCCTTCAAATCGATCTTGATGGAGGAGTGTTCGAGTTTTGCTGTATGGAGTAAGGTGATGGGAGGACTTTCATTCTATCTACCACATGAAAGTTCTTATACACAAGGTTTGTGATTTCCTATGATCCATTGTGAGGCTATATCTTCAAAAAGCTAGAGGTTAGTGGGAGCAAAGTAGAAGGTTAGTCATGCATCTTTTCCATTTCTAAAAATACAAAACACTTTTCCAACAACAAAATATTTCAAAACCATCTCTACAATCGTTTTGTTTATCTTTCAATTCATTTTTAAACAAAGAAACATCTTTTTTATGAACAAGAAGACTGCACATCAAGTTTTATTACCTCCCCTCCTTGTGGACACAACCCGTAAAAGCCACTTCGCTATCACGGAAGAATTGCTAAAGCTACCACATCGACTATCTCTCTTTTACTTATTCTTGTGCATGCTTTTTAGTGATCAAATTTTGACGTCGTTGCTGAGGAGGGGTAACGGATTTTCTGTGTTATTAAAGATTTCTCTTATTTTTGTGCAGGAGAAGAAATCAAGGGACAAAATCGCCGCAGTGCCCCTTACTTGCTTGGAAAGAATAGCATTTTTGCCCTCAGAAAAGCCTCGCATGTGAGACATTTCTGATTGAAGTACTCACAAAATTTTTCTGTAGGGTTGCAGAAAATTGCGCAAAGAAATTACTTTCTGCAAATAATAGTTTCTTGTATGACTTACCCATGCATTGTTAATAACTCAACAGAAATTCATTTGTTAATAAATTAGAAATTTGATTAGACTTTTGCATCTAGAGCACGTGCCTATTTCAATTCATTTCAATTTTGTTAAAGAGTGCCGGAGAAAGGTACGTGTGCATTTCATATAGAATAGGAATAGGACTAAATTTTGAGTGATTTATCACTTTGAGTGTTATCTTGTTGTGAATTGTTTGTGATTTGGTGCATGCAAAAGTGGGTAAGAGATCCTGTTACTTTCAGATTGACCCGAAACACTTCTCTTTCACTGCATCTAGGACCAGTGATGGCATCACTATATGATAGGTTTTACCCAATTAGAACTTCACTCCCATCTTGTATAAAACTTTCTGAGGCAAATGGTAATAATTTTGAGTTGAAACCCCAATTCATCAACGCTCTCCCGAAATTTCATGGTTTAGAATCAGAAGACGCATACTTCTTTGTTGGCCCAAAGTCATAATCACCCGTTTTAGTGTGATAGTTATTTGTACTAATCATGTTTGTTGTTTTAGTGTGTTTCAGGGTTCTAATGTTTTATGGAGTGTTCTTCCCTAAAGGAAGGTTGTTTTGGCTCAAGTCATTTCATTTCGGGTTCAAGATACAAGACTTTCAGATCACATATGAAGGAGCCCACTGAAGACTTAGGAGTCTCCTAGAAGTTATGTAAGATTTAGTTTGTTAAAGTTTGAGGTTGTGGTAAATTGGCTCTAGAACACACACACACTCTTTTCAAAAATACGGTTTTTGTTTTGGGATTTATTTTTAAGTTCATGCTTTGGTCTCTATACATGATTCAAATTTTTACAAATTTTATATCTTGTTTATATCATGTATATCTATCTCTTCAGCATGATACTTAGCCATATTTCCTACAAAAATTATTTTTCCAAAATTCCCCCTTTTTGTTTTCTATTTCAGGCCAGGATGGTCGGCCGGCCGGTCGAC
>JAVJIF010001536.1:0-163215 GCA_038442645.1 Agave tequilana | reverse complement strand
CAGTGACAGCCCGCTTAATATAACATTAATCGCTTTGATTATGCGCTCAGGCGATTATCGGGTCCAAAACGATTAATCCCCGATTAATGCCCGATTAATCCGATTAATCCCCGATTAATTCCGATTAATCCCCGATTAATCCGATTAATCCCCGATAATCATTTAGGTATTTCATATATTTTTTATTTGAAAAACTTCACTTTGTGTGTGTTGGATCGCTAAGTAGTTTATGTTGTAATGTTGATGATTTGATAATGATCTTTTATTAAAAATAATAGATGAATTGTTTATTTATTAAATAGTAGGTGAATTATGATATTTTTATTATTGTATATTTTGTATAAAGTGATACTTATATTTTATTATTTTTGATTATTTTTCAAATTAACTTATTTAGCAATCTTTCTCCATCATTCTTTAAAGTTCATTATTTTGATTGATAAATTGACTAATTTTTTTATTTATCTTATTTTGTAAGTAAGTTCTTTGATTTATATTTATGTTGCAAAATTTGAAATGTAGATTACCAATGTGAAGAGATAAGTTCTTTTACTTCTTCTTTTTTACTACTTATTCATATTGTCTTGTTCATCATATTATGATTTATAACTTCACATCTAGATATTGTCTTGTATAATATTTAGGTATTTTCAATAATTAACTGTATATATTCATGTAGTTGTGTATAAATATAATTAAATGTACTAAAATTTTTAAAAACGATTAATCTCCGATTAATCGATTAATCATTATTCAGTGTTGGACCGCACGAATAATGAAACCGATTTTTAGAAACACTGATATTACGAAAGATTACCAACTCAAAATACAAAAGATCAGGGGGTAGCGGTGACATTGACATCGTTAAGGTTCTTGTTCTAGATACTAAGTTCATATTCTGCTGCTGCTTCGCCTGATGCCTCTGCTGTCTTGTTGTAAACTTGGCCTCTACCATGATCTGCTCTAGTTCTTGCTCCTCTCTGCAGCTGATCATACTGCTGGGACGGGAATGGGGCTCTTTGGTCAACGGGTTCTGGGTTCCCTCTCAGTGGTGGGGCTGGAAGTACTGGTCGGACTAGTGTTGTATTTCCTACCCTTCTGAACGGGCAATCCTTATTGCATGACTCCCGGTCCCACATGCTAAGCATAGTCCGTTAACCATTCAACAATCTTTCCCTATAATGTCCAGGCTTGTGGCAGAAATTGCATATGATCTGAGGAAGAGAAGGTTGGAATGGTCGCTTGACTATGGGCCATTGATTGTCCTCGCTGCGTCTTCTTCATTCATCAATGGAAAGGGCCTCTTTACTGACTTGTTCTGCACCTAGTTCTCATTCTTCTTCTCCACTCCTCGTTCTACTTCACGGGCAATGGAGAGAAACCTGGGAGTATGTCTTTAACTGTTGAGGAATAAGATACATCTGAACATCCATCTTCAGCCCTTGCTGAAATTTGCTCGCCGTTTTCTTCGTCTGCCACCATATAGGAGAAAATCTGCTGAGCCTCAAGAATTCAGCAGCATATTCATCCACTGTCCTGTTTCGCTGTTGTAACCGATAAATTGTTCTTCCATGTCCCTTTGAGCTGTTGCAGGAAAGAATCTCTCGTAGAAACCTTCGAGAACTGGTCCTACGTGATGGGTTTCTCCAATGTTGCTTCTTCGCCGACCACCATGTTCGCGGCCATATCCTTCAAGTGTATCTTGACGACTTCCACCTGGTTCTCATCAGGGACTCGGGCTGCCTTCAAAAGATCTGTTGTGTCCACCAGTCACTGTTCTGCATCCAGGGGCTTCTCTGTGCCTGAAAGATCGCCGGTTGTAATCTCTTGAAATCCGACACGTTGCCTGGCCTCTGTTCTCGGGGTGCAACTAACAGTCCTTGACGTAGAAGCTCTGTATGCTGTTGTTGACTCTGCATCATCCCTTGAGTACCCTCATCAGGCTATCATTGTCTCTACTGGATCCATCTTGAGAAGTACCAGCACCATTACGTGTTCCCCGTCTTTCCATATATGAGTGGTTGAAGAGGGTAACAAGAAGAAGCTGCAAGATAAAAGATTGAAGGTCTCAGGATTCAAGATATGAATCAGAAGGTAGAGATAGATAACTCTGCCTTGTAGTTGGACTGTATAATCAGGACTCATGCATTCCAGTTGCAAATTTTCTTACCATTAATTGCCGTCTGGACGTATTGAGGATGTGAGAGCCTGGGCTCTGATACCACCCTGTAATGTCCCGATCCGGCGGGTACAGGGACGTCACTGTGATGTATATACGCAAGTCAGAAATACCCTCACGTATACACGCTAAGCATCAGTACAGGCAAGAATCAGAGTATGGAAGCACGTGGTGCATTATACATTCCAACATTGAGTACAATTACAAAGTTATCACCAGATGTGACAAATATTACAAGAATATTACATCACCAATATGGCGCAAATGCGAGAATACAAAGGATGTACAAGTATGAACAGTACAAAAGGAGACTCAGAGTCATAACATGAAAACTCTAGAACCGAGTAGGGCCTGAAAGGATGGGGCTCCGAACGGTCTGCTGGAGATCCACGTTACCAATACGCCATTCTGATCAGCAACTAGGAGAATTCACACGCTCCAAGCTCCAAAACATGGACATGAGGATCCAGAGGAGTCAGAACTCCCGGCGAGTGGTGATGCGAAAGCCAGATGGCTGTTGAGATAAACATATGTGTATCTATAAATCCAAGTCATAAATATGCATTGAAAACCGTGTCGTGAGTACCAGCAACCAGGAGCAAGTAGAGAGACAGTAATTCAATATCAAGCGGGAACATGTATGATATAAGATGATAAGAGTAGGAGACTGGAGGAATAGAACACAAGTGGTAAAACAGGATGTAAGCAGGTATAACATAGTAATGCTCATAACCAGAAATCCGATGTATAATCCAATGAAAGCAATTGTAACTAGATAAGTGTATAACTAAGTTTGTGAAGCACATAACAGGTTATTATCTTGACATCTTATTATTATTATTACTCGTCCGACCCATATATCTAAGTATGTGTCCTGGTGTACATCTCAACACACATACATCCATATATAAGCAAGTCGAGGTTGGTTATTGGAAGCTGATGAAGAACTGATAGCTTATACTTATAGTAGTTCCAGTCTGCCCGGGACACAGCCATTGGGGGCCTGAAATTCCCCTAACACGCATCTTCTGGGGGCCTGAAATCCCCCTAACACGATTCGTCGGTTTTAGTATTCCACTACTATAAGCAAGGCACCATACCGGCATCCATCACTTTCTCCCATTCTCCGTGAAAGTTATCCTTTTTATGGCTTATTAACAATATTATCAGATTACGGGAATAAGTAGGATCATAACTGGTCATAACAGGAGTACATAACAAGCATAACGGGAGTTCATAATAAGAGATCAAGTACTACATTCCCGTAATGTGATAACCATGGTTAGAGAGTTAATCATAACAGGTATCAGGTTTTTTAATCATGATAGTGACAAATGATCGGGCAGGTGACAGGTAATAAGTCATGTCATAACAAGGAACAAGCGTCAAGTAGCAGTATATCAGGTGTCATGTGTTTATATGCCCTGGAGGTGATATTAAACAGGTGACAAGTCATGTCATAACAAGAAACAAGTGATAAGAGATAACATAATAGGAACATGTATCAAGTAGTAGCATGTTAAGTGATACATAATGCCAATACAAGTCGACCCGACGAAGCGGGAAAAATCGAATGGAGGCGAGGACACTCGCCTAAATACGAAAAATACTGTGAAATCCCCGATCTTCTGAATCTAGGTAACTAACGCGTAAACGTGTTCAATAAAGTAAAGATCATATTATGTAGAAGAGGAGAGAGAATGAGCCAGAAGGAGAGAGAATGAAGACGCGGGATTCTTAGATGCGAGAGTCGCGTCTGCGTTCGAGACCCGCGTTAAAGCTAGGACACGAGAAGAACACAGACGCGAACGTGGGTTCCGCGTCGTGTTGCCACAAGAACGCGAAGGTCGCGTTAAGGAATTGCTTGGACGAGGGGATGAGATCCGCGTCTAGCAATTAATCAACAAGAGAAACAGAGAGACAGGGAATGAGAGTGATGCAGGGATGGGGGAGAAAGAGGGACGCAGGTAACAGAGAAAGAAAGGAAAAACAGGGAAAAAGTAGAAGAAAGAAAGAAAGAAAGAAGGGGAGAAAAGAAAGAAAGAAGAATAGGAGGGGGTGGAAGGCCGGCCAAGGCTTGGCGGCGGTCGGTGGCGACGGCCGGAGGCTGGAGGTGGCCGGAGGCGGGCGGTTAAAGCCCAAGGAAGGAGTGGTGATGGTGCAAGTATAGTTGAAATGGTGAAAATGAAGTTTTGGAAAAGGGGTTTCGGAGAGCGAAGTTATACCTCGTTGGAAAGAGCATGACGAGGAGAGGAAGGTGGCATGGTTGTTGGTGGCTACGATGTTGTAGGTAGTGATGGAAATGGTGGTGAAACTTTGGAGGTTAATGGGTTTCTTGGTGGAAAAAGAGGAAGAAGAAGGTGGTGAAGTTGTTGTTGTTGTTGGAATGGAGGAGGAAATAGAGGAGAGAATGGTGGTGGAGAAGTTGGTGGAGAAGGAGGAGTGGGTGGAGAGGATGGCCGGCCAAAGGAAGGGCAAGAGGCTGTTTTTGGGTGCTGGACGTTTGCTGGAAGAAGAAAGAGGAAGAAAAATGAAAGGGAGAGAAGGAAAGTGGGTGTTTTATATATAAGGGAAAATATTATTATTACAAGTTTGCCATTGCTTTCAAAACAAATGAGACGCAACAAATGAGACTTGTGTCTCATTTAAAAAGAAGCCCGCGTCTCAGTAAAATGAAAGCCTGTGTCTGGTAATTGTCTAGACGCGGGGATGGAACTTGCATCCAGGGAAAAACGCGAAAATCGCGTCAGACAGAAAAGACAAAAAGTCATAATGACTTGAAGGATATAGCATTAAATGCAGAATAGAGAGGATCTCAACATTAATGACCGAATCCAGATTTGGTGAGACTCGCGTCTAGCAAGGAGAGAGAAAATAGAAAAAGAGAAAATAAATTATCTGGATAAAATTCCGGTATCTGGGAAAATACCAAAAACTCCGGAAAAGCCGAAAAAATGAAGTAGCTTGGAAGGCTTTCAAAAATTCTCAAAAAATAATAAATATTATTTTAAGATGTTTGGTGAAATTGATTTTCAGAGATTCAATCCTATTTTCAAAATAAAAATCTTGAAACCTACCGTCGACACCGGGTCGGCCGGATTTTGATAAAATCTGAAAAATCTTAGAAAATACCTGAAACGAGAAAATATAATTCTAAGAAGTAATATGAAAGCGAAATTTAGAAATTTGATTCCAATTATAAAATAAAATTCCTGGAATCAACCAGTGATACTGGCCGACACCAAATCCAGTGGAATTTTGATAAATTCAGAAAAAATCCCAGAAAAAGTATTTAGATAGAAAATGTAATTTTAAGAAGTTATAGGAAGTCGTATCTTGAAATTCAATTTCGTTTGTAAATTAAAAATCCGAGAATCGGTCAGTGGTATTGGTCGACACCGGTTTTGAAGATTTTCAATTTAGTTCTGAAAAATTTCAGAAAATCATGAAAAATCTAAAATATTGAAAAATGATGTTTGAAACTGAAATCGGTCAAATATGAATAGCAGAAAGGCCAAATCGAGTAATAAATTAGGATTGGGTCCCCGGTTCAGATTAGGGCTGACTCCGAGTCTACGAATCCAGATCCAAAGTAAAACGATCATAATAACAATTCATAATACAAAATAAATACAGGAAGTAAATCAAAATATACGATCAAAAAATCTGAATACGCAACTAAGTACGTATTCCAAGAACGGGGTGTTACACTTACTGTGTGTGTATTCTATCAATATCTAGTAAAAGAGGCTAATTCCAGGCACAGTCCACTATGTCTCTCAGATGGCGATGAATTCACTAAGGAAGGTTCAGGCGTAGTCCACCTGTCCCGAATTCACAGTATGATATTGTCCGATTTCATTCGTGTTTTATGATTTGATTTGTTTGTTGTTATTATTGATTTGTTTTATCTTCCCTTCCCTGAAACTCAAGTTTGGGGGGGGGGGGCGAGGGGGGGGGGGGGGGGGGCTGTTGGATGTGTTTTGAATTTGGAGGAAAATTTTGAGTTCCCTCTTATTTGATTTTGAGTTTAGTCCCACGTTGGATAGAAGATGAGAGGTTAAGTAATATGTGTACTAATTCCTCTCATGCCTATTGTTATGAGTGTTGGACTATGGGCCACATCCCCACACACGCGCATACACGCCGAACCGAATCGAGCCGGGCCGGGTTCGGGTGGCGCGCCCATAACTTACGGACACGAATGCAATTTGATTCAGGGGGTTCTTGGACCTGCTACATTTTTTTATTTTTATTTAAATTTATTTTTAAAATTCTGTTGAGATTTTCGGGTAAAGGTAGACTCGTTCAAAGAGAATCGGACCTCCACATTGTAACCACTCGCACGATCACACGATTCTCTCGGGCTATTACAAATAGAAAGATCGGCAGAGGACTATAAATACCCTTATCTCTGTACACATCTTTTACATGAAATAGAAAATCTGTCTGCCCTTTCTCCCACAAATTTCTTACAGATATTCTGTTGAAAAACTATATTCTTGCGTTCGGATTTTGGTGCTTTCTCAACACTGTTATTTTCACTTACGAGCAATGAATCTCGGTCTAAATAAAGGCCTGACTCATCGTCCTGAGTTGGGTGTTGGTGTATTACCGGTGGAGTTTTTACCGCTAAGAAAGGAGGTCATTTTAAAGTCCAGACGAGAGACTGACCATCTTTCTTCTAGGGTAGTGCGTCTGCACGACTACGTCATCCCAAACCAACCTTTTATTTTCTTTTAATTCTGTATTTCACTTGCATGCTTAGGGCAAGTAGTTTATTAAATTTAAAAGATTTATATTTGTTGCATGTTTTAAATCCTGTTAAATTTCATACAAAATTTATCATATCTGTATCCGCTTTCCAATCATGAATACATATCTAGTCAATTACAAAAGACAAAAAACTTATATCTGCGTCCGACTTACAGATCAGATATGAGGGAAACAGATACAATTAAGATCACTAAACAAATATAATTATATCATCATTCATCTTAACTAAAATTAAAACAAGTTACATTTAATTTCACTTATCCTAACATCGTAAAAAGAATTTCCTAACATAAATTTCTAACAAAACATGTTACAAACAAGAGCAAAAATATAGCATGAGTAATTAGCTAACCACATGTTCATGTCTTTATAAACCAATTGTGTATAATGAGCTAAAAACTTTGTATTAGGATGCTCCGAATACGGATCAGATGTAGCATTTAACATATCTGTATCAATTGTTTTATCACAGATACGACTATAAATATGGATATAGTTTTAAGGAAAATTCATACATGTATTCGCAGCTAATGCGAGAAGGGATCCAGAGCAGATATATCCTCACCCGTTTCCGCTCTTTCCTCCACCTCTTGAGCTCCTTCAGAAGCTGTCAGCAAAGGTTTAATGGATGTCTCAGTAATATTCAGCATGAATTGCTGACACAAGGACCACTGTACAATGAACTCGCATTTACCTGTCTTATTTGACCTTTTATCTTCAACTGGTTCTCATGGCAGAAAAAGAAGTCATCAGTAAAATCTGCAAAATAATGAACACCTCTGTGGCCATAGTAATCCAAACACAAAATTAGGTATAGACGTCAGTATTGGCTCCATTCAACATTTCAACACTACTTGTGTAGCAAGAAAAGAAGGGAAAAAATGATGTTTAACAAATACAGAAATATTCCCCAACAACCCTACAAGCAATGTGCCACCCCATCTTCTTTTAAGTTACAAACTTATCTACTCATAATCAAGAAGGCGAACCAGGACCCATCTACCTACACATGAGGGGACCAATCCATTAAAAAGACAAATACAACTATAAATACAAATACAATTTAATGATGATACAACTCTTCCTTCGTAATCTTCGTGATTATTAGTTTTCCTTCTGCCAAACTTTTTGATTGGGATTATTTTTGACCCAATGATCTTGCACAAGGATACTCTAGCTAACATGGGCAGGAAAAGATGAGGGCTGCATTGGTGCCACCGAAGCCAAAAGAATTGGAGAGTGCAGCTCTTATCAGCATCTTCCTTGAGGTGCTTAAAGGCATGAATCCACCATAAAAAATGGGATCGGGTTTCTCAAGATTAAGCGTTGGAGGTGCAATTCCCTGAAACAACAGAGAAGAAAATCAGTAAGAGCATCGGTTTTCATATATAGGCTTCATAGTTTCCAGGGAATAAACAAACATGGTTCTGGCCTACTGTCAAACTGCAGTGTAGGAATGCAAAATTCCAACCTTCTTGGCATGGTCTGCAAAATTAATATAAGATGAATTTGAAACAGAATGGTTTCATGTTCTTTCATCGATCTCCATTCGTATCTCCTTATCCAATTTCGGCTCGATTAGTTCACAAGATTGAATGAATAGTCGGGTAGCATTTTTAATCTTTGACCAACAGAGATGTTCTGAAAGTTTATCATGTTCTCTACCACTAAAAACATGCAGCAGCAGTTTTTAGGAAAAATATGTTTGAGGCCAGGCTTGTTCAAAGGGGCTCAAACACACCCCACCCTCCTTCCTTAAACTAATCTACAACTACTCTTAAAAACAAATAGTATAAAGCGCGTGCATGATTTCTGTCCCTCTTTATTTTGTTCTACCACCTATTTTTCCTATCATTTATTTATTTATTATAATATTTTATATTTTTCATTTATAATTCAAACTCTCTATCTATCAAAAAAAAAAAAAAGAGTAAACAAGAAAAAAAGTAAAAAAAGAACCCTAAGCATCTCTCTCTTCAAATTCTCTCTTCATCTTAATCACCCTCTCTTGTAGTTTGGGCTCTTCTCCTTCTTCATCTCTCACTCGGAAAAATCTCTGCCTCAACCCACCCTTTTATCTCTCGGCTCCAAATGAAGATGTTTTGATTCATCATCTACATCGTCTACACGGTCTTTGTTTTGGGTTCTTAATTCTGCTTTTATTCGTGTTCTCACTGTTGGAATTCTAGATGGTGGTGTATGATTCTATTGTGTTTTTTTGTCTTCATGTTCTTTCATTTAACTTTGTAGAATTTTTTTTCTATGTTGTACCTCGTTTTATACTTCTTTCGGATTTTTATATTTTTATTTCATATTTTTATTATTATGTTAAACTTTTCTCTTATTTTCTCTTCAACTTTTCTTATTTTTTTTCTTTTCCTTTATTTCCATGTTTTGGTTTTTATTAATTATTTTTATTTTTCTCCATATTTTTCATTTTCTTTTTATTTTTATTGCAATTTTCCTTTTCTTTTTTTACTCTGTAGTGAAATATTTCTCTTCTTTTCCACTTTTTTTTTAAGTTTTTTTCTTTTCATTTTATCGATTATGGTCTTCTTTTTAGCATTTTTTTGTTTTTGAATCATTTTTTCGTTACTTTTTATTTAATTCTTTGTATATTTCTTGTTTTCTTAATACCTTATTTTTTATAAAGTCTATTTAACCTATTTTTTCAATTATTTCTTTTACTTTTATCTAGAATTTTTTACTTTTTTGTTTCTTATAATTTTATTAAAAGATTTTTGAATTTTGAATTTCTTCTTTAACAATTCTTTTCTTTTCATTTTCCCCAATTTTATTTTTTTGCTACTGCTTTGTTCTTTCTTTTCTTTCTTCCCCACTTGTTAATTGTCATTTTTCATAATTCTTTATCATATTCCAATTTTATATTTTTTAAAATTATTTTAAATTTTCTTCAGAATTCTTTATAGTCTTTATAGTTTTTTAATATGTCCAACATTTTATTGACACTTCTTTTTTTTTTAAAATTTTTGTTTTTCTTTTGAGGCATTTCGCTACAGCCCCTTATGTCAAACTGTAATTAGACAATAAAACTCAGATTCATAATTTTATTTGTTTCAGCCACCTTCTTTTTAAACCAACCACATGCACCCACGTGTCAAGCACAGAAGAGCTCCTCAGCAGTGAAAGATGAAAATGCCCTGCAGTAATCACTTCGAAAAAACCGGATCTCTTCAAAAATCGGACTGCTAGTATATAGAGGACGATCATAGTCCTCAAAAAAAATTGATTTCTGATCGCAGTCCTCACAAAAATGCCATATTTCTGAGGATTGCAGCCATGATCGCAGTCCTCTTTATTAATACATGTTTTTGAGTTTTTATAAGGCTACGCCATGATCGCAGTCATCTTTATTATGATTGCGACCATGATCGCAGTCCTCAAATATTTCTTGAGTTTTTATTAGGACTGCGACCATAATCACATGGTCGCAGTCCTCTTTATTATGATTGCGATCATGATCGCAATCCTCAAATATTCTGAGTTTTTATTAGGACTGCGATCATGATCACAGTCCTCACAAAAATGCCTTGTTTTTTAGTTTTAATTAGAACTGTGACCATGATCGCAATCCTCGTTTTAAGGATATGTTTGAGTTTTTATAGGACTGCGACCATAATCTCAGACCTCTTTATAAGGACTGCGACCATGATTGCAGTCATCTTTATTAGGACATGTTTTTGAGTTTTTATAAGATTGTGATTGTAATCCCAGTCCTTAGAAAAATACAATTTTTCAGCCTATATTGGGACTGTGACAATGATTGCAGTCCTCATAAAATGCCCTAATTTTAATTAATAAAAAGACTGTGATCATAGTGGCAGTCTTCTAAAAAAAAGACTATGACCATAGTCGCAGTCCTCGCATAAGATTTCGATCATGAGTTGCAGTCCTCAGATCAGCATCGTCATCATCTGCAGACCCCCGTTCACCAGCATCGAATGATCCCCAATAATTTTCAGATCTAAATACCACATCGATTACAAACACAAACAAAACTCATCGCGAGCATGAAAAAATGAGATCTGCCAAAAGTCGATCCCAAAAAAATTTGGTCCAGGGGCTCCGCCCCTTTTGAGACCCCAATATCTTAACTGTGCAGGTCGACCCGTGAATTACTCTGCATCGGGGTCAAAGATAAGGAGAGCAACATCGGGGAGGATGAGAAAGAATAAAGGAGAAAATGAATATATATAAAAAAGTGGTGATTAGGAGAAATCAATTTATGCTAACGTGGATGAAGCCGTACCGAATAAAATTATAAAGCAGTGTTTTTTTTCTAATTATGAAGCAAAGTAGGTGGCTGTAGCGAAAATTTCCTTTTCTTTTTTAATTTATTCCTTTTCTATATGTCCATTTTGTATTTCCTTTATCCTCAATTTTAATTATTTACTTTCAATTTTTTCCTTTTTAAATTTGTTTATTTGGTTTTACATTTTCCTTGTTTTTTTGTTTTGTTTTGTTTATAAACTACTTATTTCTTATTCCTTCTTTTCAAGTTTTTAGGCTTTTTCCGTTTCTTAATTATTTCTTTTCTTTTTCTTTCATTTTTTAAAACATTATATGTTTCCTTTATATTCCATTGCTTGTTTTATAATTTTGTTCTCCTGTTTTATATTTTATATTTTTTCTTCTTTACTTTTGCACTTTTTTCTTTCTTCACAATTCTTTTTTTCTTTTCACCTATCATTTTTCTAAAGCTTTTTTCTTTTGAAGTTTTTTTATTTATTCCTTGATTATTCTTTCGTTTCATTAAAGACACTTTTTTGTATTATGTTTTATTTTTTAATTTTTATCCATACTTTTTTTCAATTCTACTCTATATGTTTAAAATTCTTTTATCGCTTCTTTTAAATAATTGCTTTTTGTTTCATTTTTATATTTTAATTTTATTCTATAGTCACTGTTTTAAATATCGGCCAAGTCGTCCGAGATATCGTTCGATATCTCTTTTTTGCCTGCTGCCGATACGATATGGAAAAATCGTTCGCCGTATCCTTTGTAGCAAAAAACGGCCGATATTTAAATATCGGCCGATAAGTCGCTCGATATCGGCCGATAAGACGCCCGATATCGGCCGATAAATCGCCTGATATATCGCCCGATAAGAAATAACTTATTTATTGCACGACTGTGTGCAAATGTACATTATTTTTTACTATCTTTACATGCATATTACGTTATTTTTATCAGGTAGATGATATCTATAATACTAAACTAACTTTTAGTTATCAATATTTCATTATATATAGTGTCTAATGTGAACACCCGATATCTCCCTCGATATCCGATATCCGATATGAAAAACCCCCATCCAATACGATCCCGATATCCGATATTTAAAACCTTGTCTATAGTGTTTTCTTTTTAAAAAATTCTTTTTCTAATATATTATTATATTTTTTTCATTCTTTCTTTTCTTCATTTCTAAATTTATTATTTGATTTCTTCATTTTCTTTCACTTCATTTTTCCATTATTTTTTGTAGGTTTTTATTTTTCTTTCATATGTTTTTTTTTTTTATTGTTCTATTCTTATTTTGTTCTGTTTTTTTAATTCTTTCTTTTCTTTTTTAAAGATCTTTTCTTCTTTTCTTTTTTTATCTATTCTATATTTTTCATTGAATATTAATTTCTTCATATTAAAATATATGTCCTTTATTTTTTTTTGTTGAATATAGATACACTGAATAGATAATTACATTTTTTTGAATAAATAAATCAACATAATCTTCATGTCAAATTAGGGATTACTAAAATTTTAAAGAAATACTTCATGTACATCGCACGTGCACTTTTCTAGTAATAATTTAAAAAAGAAAAAAGATTCATAGAAGACAACCCACCCGCCAACCGTGTGGCAAGCGCACCACAAAGAACAGAAAACAAATTGAGCAATTATAAATAAAAAAGATGGTATGCCAACTCTATGCGTAACATTTTCTAGAAACTTACAATATTTCATTTACAGATATTTAAAATTTAAAGACGTGCAAAATCATGGTGAAGGGTGTGGATCATTTATTTTGATGGCCCATGATGTATTGTTAATATGACAATAGGCTGTGACGTAGAAAGTAAAAGACCATGTCCACTAACAATATCAGAATAGTAATTTGAGAATTACAAATCATGAAATATCAATTTTATAGTTAAGTCACACCAAAAAGTGGACAACAAAAGCGGTCGATTTATTTTTAGGCTAGTAAACAAGAATTAATAACTACAGGAAACAAGCTAATTCTATGAAAACTTACATGGTGGATAGCCAGTACAGAAAAGATTGCTTCAACAGACCCAGCTGCTCCAAGGAGATGACCAGTAGCCCCCTAAAATGTCATGACCGATTATGAGCAAATGGGAGTTGAAAAAGAGTAAAGTCACCTAATAATAAAACCCCTTGCAGGAGAAACAGGAAACTACAAAATTTTACCTTTGTGGAGGACAATGCTAGTGCACCAGATGTCGCATGATCCAAGAAGACAGACTTAATTGCATTGGCTTCAATGACATCACCTGTTCAATGGTTGCAATCAGTAATTTTCTTACCGTATAATTGCACTGTAAGTTCATCAACATTAAATTAACAGAATTTGTGAAGGGAATTGAAAATTACCAAGCGGTGTGGACGTAGCATGAGCATTAATGTAGTCTATTTGATTGGCATGAAGCCCTGACTTCATGTGGAGTATAAAGATTAAAACCTTTAGTGTAAGTAGTAGACAATGTAAAATACCATCTGCATATTTCCATACTTGCAGCTAAGCCCTCTATAACTGTTCTTAATTTCCACCAGATATGCAAGTATTACAGGTAAGGTAAGCCCAAGATTGAACTTGGACCCAAAAATTCAATCAACCCGGGGGGGGGAGGGGGGGGGGTGGGGTGGGTGGGGTGGTGTACTAAAAATAAATAAATAAATTAAAAATTAAAAAAGAAAAGTAGTTAACAAAATGGCTAAAGAATCAAAAGTTGTGACACGTATGCTATAGAAAATTCAAGTGCATCAACCTTCAGAGGGCCCTCAGCTCTTAATAACATAGCAAATACACAACAACAGATAACTGGTCACGAGAAACAATATTCTACCTGTTCTAATGCACGTGTCATGGCTAAAATGGCGCCTCTTCCATCACTTTGTGGCTGGGTTATGTGATAGGCATCACCTATCAGAAGCAACTTCACCATATTTATAGAGATCAATTCAAAATAGCATAAGGGACGTAGAAATTCTCTATATAACTAGAAAAGGACCTGACATTCCATAGCCCCGGATCTCCGCATAAATTTTTGCTCCTCGTTGTCTTGCATGATCCAAAGCCTTCATATGGAAGAAAAAGAAAAAATCAGTGGGGGGAACACACCAATTAATGCAAACAAACAATGATGAAAAATTTCTAGGACTTGAAACAGCAGATTTGCAGCCAAGAAAATTTATAACATCTTTTGTGGACCCATGTAATTTTTATAATCACAGATCAAACCATTTTTTGCAATATTCCTTGAAAATACGGGGTTGTGTTTCGCATATCAGACTCCCCCCCCCCCCCCCCCAGGGGGGTGGGGGGTGGGGAAGGAATTGTTATACGAGTCTCTCCTACTTGTTTTCTTCAGCAACTTCACGCAGCCTGGTTGTCATTTTTTCCCCTCCCGAATCTCTTCTCAACCCCTTCTAGATGGACTAGATTTGTCCCACAGCCCCTCCTCTGCCATCTCCTCCAACCTTCATTTCCATCGCCCTTCCCAAGTCCAGTTTTCGGCTATCCTGTCAGGGTGAATGCCACCTCATCTTAGTCATAATAGAAAATGGCACTGGGGACTGAATGTGGGAGGAGATGGTGGCAGGAGTTGGTAGAAATGCAAGAGGTGCAACAGTCACGACCCAATTGAATCTCAGTTCTCTCACTAAAGAGTATCAACATTATCAGTTTGCATCTCTATACATTGTTACTCAGCCCCTCCGTTCTAAACCATAAAGCAGCTTCAGTTTAGTTCTACATATAAACCTCAGCCTTAACCTAGAATTCTTTTCAACTTTCTTCCTCTGTCGCAAGCTTTCATCTTGTTCTTCCTTTTTCTTTTTTTGTTTGCCATGAGAACACTTGCTGCCTCTCTTTTTTTATATGTTGATAGCAGAGGGGCTTTTATAGGGTAAATTGGTGAATGGAGAAGATAGTGGGAAGTTAGAGTTTAGTGGAGAAAATGGTGGGAGGTCAAGGGTTAGTGGAGAAAATGGAGAAAGTGTGGTTATTAAATAGTGGAGATTTCTATGGGTATTTTATATTAGCCTCCAACCATGTACTTGTATATACAATATGTTGTATATGTAATTTGTGTAGGAAAAATATGATTTGTCCTCTCACCTGGCAGCTACAAGTTTTGCAATTTGCACAACTACTTCATTGATCTGTACCCATCAAACTTTGATTACTCGGCTATTTGAACAGACGAACACATGACAAGTTAACCTTCTCCATGCATGTTATTTTAGTTCAAAAAGAGATTTAGTTTGGGTCCTTTAGAACAAGAAAAACAAACTATGCTTAGTTGGGGTGACAACAAGAACAACAAACTATCCTTTGAACATACTACCGCATGACAAGTTAACCTTCTCCATGCATGTTATTTGATTCTTTATGATTTATTATGTGAATGTTTTTATTTTAGCCTCCAACAACAACCAGTTACTGATTAGTATTTATATTTGCATATTTTTCATCACATTTTCACATTTATGTTAATAAAATTCTGTTTATTAATGGGTTCTTCTCCTTGTTTCTAGGCCCATGGCTTAAAGAAAAGAAGAGGCCCAAAACTCCAACATATTTGAGGATTTTTTAGAGCCAAGAAGAAGCCCACACTTGAAGTCCAGATCTGTTAAACATGGGAGCAGAAGTCAACACAATAAATGCACCTATGGATGGCCATCTCATGGGCCAGTCTGCATGCTCTGGCGCTGGCAGAGTGGCGTCAGAATGGCCGCGGAGGCCGCGTTTCCGCGGCCATCCTAGCACCAGAGAGCCAGTGCCAGAGGCCATCACTCCCTGCTGCTTCCCCCATACTCTTGTGCCTATAAATACTTCCTAAGATTTCCAGAGAGGGAGTTATCCAGAGAATAGGAGAGGTTATGCTAGTTTGTTGTTGTATTTTCCTTTATTTTCTTGTATTCTCTCTTTGTTCTTTGTTTTAGGTTAGCCATTAGAGCGAGAGAGAGTGTGAAGATTGTATCTTGAATGTGACAATCAAATACAGGTAAAGTTCTTTCTTTACCACATTGTTTTTTGTGTTTTTACCTTACTATTACTTAGCTTAGCATATTTTCTCTCCCTTCATCTACTCTTTTGTTTTCATTTACATGTCTAGCTAACTTCTTTATAGTATGGCCAGTGTTCTAAATGGCGGCCACAGCGGCTACATCGGCCAGAAAAATTTATCGGGGATGGGGACATATCGGGAATATTTTTAAAAATCGGATTGTAAATATACATATCTTCTTGTCTTAAATTGCATCTCAATAAGACAATATATGCATAAATTATATAAAGCTCCGTAAAACATCATACTTATATGTTTAAGATATACTTAACTCGATAACTTGCATTAAGCTTATAAATGCATAATCACTATCCAAGTGTATAATCTTCACAAATGCCACATTGCCACATCGCTCGAATTACCTAAATACCTAACCTAGAAATTGAGTATAAAACGCTATATCGGGTCCAAAATCGCCGAAATTGCGGCTGATATATCGGGTCCATGCCGATTTATCGGCGATTTTGGGTGAAAATCGCTATATCGGTTTGGATGTGCCAAATCATTGCGGTTAGGTGCCGTAAACGCAATATCGGCGCAATATCGGGATTATATCGGGGATATTTAGAACACTGAGTATGACTAACTAACTACTAACCCACTAATTTCTAGTAACTTGCTTGAACAACCCAAATGAATCAATAAGTGTCAAACAAGCCTTGTGCAAATAAAAACGATGATATCTTACGATGTGAGGGTTTTAACTCTAACTTACTAACAATTAGACTCACTTTCTTATTTCATGCTCGACTCATGAGTTTTTGATGATTTAGAGAAGTTGTTAACTCTACTTGTTTTGGTAAGTTAGTGGAACTCCCATGCATTCTTGTCGATACCAATAGTGCACTTGTTCTTCCTCCATGCTCGCCTTCAAATGGATCTTGATGGAGGAATGTTCAAGTTTTGTCGTGTGAAGCAAGATGATGGGAGGAACTTTCATTCGATGTACCACGTGAAAAGTTCTTGTACACAAAGTTTGTGATTACCTATGATCCATTGTGAGGCTATGTCTTCAAAAAGCTAGAGGTTAATGAGAGCAATTAGTAGAAAGTTAGCCATGCATCTTTTCCATCTCTAAAAATACAAAACACTTTTCCAACATCAAAATATTTCAAACCATTTTTACAATCTTTCTTGTTTTTCTTTCAATTCATTCTTTAAACGAAGAAATATCTTTTCTACGAACAAAGAAGACCGCACATCAAGCTTTTATCGCTCCCCCTCCTTGTGAATACGACCCGTATAGCCACTTTGCAATCACGGTAGAATCGCTAAAGCTGTAACATCGACCATCACTCTTTTACTTCTTCTTGTGTATGCTTTTTAGCGATCAAATTTTGGCGCCGTTGCTGAGGAGGGTAACGATTTTCACTTGTTTGCACTAAAAGATTTTTCTTCTCTGTTGCAGAGTACAGGTTTTGGAATCAAGAAAACAAGAACTGCAGAAACATATAAATGGTCTTGGGCCTCTACTCTAAAAAAGTAGAGACCGAGTACCCTCAAACTTGCCGTGTTTCCGCGGCAGGATTGAATGAACTACTAACAGTTTTTTTCAGGGTTGCTTGCTTCGAAAAATTAACTTTCTGCAAATATTATTTTTCTTGTATGCCATCACCAAGATTCTACTAATAAACCAACAATAAAAAACTTGTTGCAAATCTAAAAATCGATTTAGACTCTTGCATTTTAGGCACGTGTCTTTATGATTCATTTAAATTACTGTTGAAGAGTGCTGGAGCAAGGTACGTAAGCATTGTATATAGAATAGGACCAACTCTTTAGATGATTTATCCGCTTTGAGTGAATCTTATTTGATATATTATTTACACTTGCACGAATCAATTTTAAGGGCAAAAACCCAAATAAACAAGATAAAATGGGGGTTTCATCACCCTTCCTTAGCCCAAAAATAATTTTTCAAGCACTCACAATCCCAAGTCTAAGTTAAAATTTTGATAAACGTTGGCCCTAGGGACATCTCGAGCTCACTAAGAGATTAACCGAAGGTAAAAATTATAAGAATCATACTCCTGTGAAATTGGTGTCTAAGGAAAGAGGATTAAGAGGTTAAGCCTCGAAGACTCCGTGATTTGGCGTAATTAAGACTCGTGGCTCACGCCCGGATACCTCCCACCGAGTTTTGCCTTTTCCTGACCAATTAGCTGGTAAGCTGATTCCTGCAACAACCTCCCCAGGAAATCGACCAGTTAGGAGTCGTCTAGGTCCAGGTACCTTAGACTAGGCTTAGTGGTTGTTTCTCTTTCTTTTATTTCTTGTTTATTCTTTTCGATTGTTTTGTTGTTTATATGTTGTTTGTGGTGTGTTGCATGCAAGAGTGGTTGAGAGATCCAGTTACTTCCAGATTGACCCGAAACACTTCTCTTCTACTGTATCCAGAACCAGTGATGGCATCGCTACAGGATAGGTTTTACCCAATCAGAGCTTCACTCCCATCTTGTATAAGACTTTCTGAAGCGAACGGTAATAATTTTGAGTTGAAACCGCAATTCATCAACACTCTGCCGAAATTTCACGGTTTAGAATCAGAAGACGCATACTTTTTTGTTAGGAAATTTGAAGAAGTATGCCTCATGATGCACATTCCACAGCTAGGAGACGATGTCGTTAGGTTATGTTTCATTCCCTTTTTCCTTAAGGACCTAGCTAAAAATAGTTGTATAGCTTGGCTGTGGACTCAGTCATGACGTGAGACGATTTCGTCAAGGCTTTCTTGAAGAAATTTTACCCCATCTACAAGACTGCTCTCATCAGAAAGAACATCATGCAGTTTAGGCAAGAGCAGAGTGAACCATTCTGGAGATACTTTGAGCGATTCAAGGATCTCCTAACCCAGCGCCCTTATCACAGTGTAGAGAAATGACGACAGTGCCAGATTCTCTATGATGGTTTGGATTATCAAACGAAAACCTTGTTAGAAATCATGTGTCAGGGGAATTCTTGCAAAAGGATGAAACCAGGGTTAGGACCTATTTGAAGATCTAGCTGAAAAAACCCTCCAATGGGAGCCAACCTCTGAGAAGCCAAGAACTTCACAATCTATAGCTTCTAAAAGAGGGCTCCTATCCTTAGAATCATCCATAACTGTTGAAGTTAAGATTGCCACTCTGATGAGAAGAATAGAAGCTCTAGAAACAAAAGAGCCAGTCAAGGTTAACCAAATCAACCCACCACAGATCCACAATCCGGGTTGCTCATACTGTCAGGCACCAAACCATATTTTCGAAGAGTGTCCAGTGTTTCAAACTCATCAAGTACCGCCGGAACACATGAATACGGCCTACTCAAGGCCGCAAAATAATTCCTACTCGCAGACTTATAATCCCGGTTAAATAAATCACCCGAATTTCTCTTGGGGCCCAAACAATTCTCCCAGACCCAATTTCCCCAAATTCACCATCCCAATCATCAAGCAAACTTTCCCAGTCAAGCTTTCATCTTCTTCTTTCCAAAACTCACCAACAGAGAAGAAACTCAGTGATTTGGAGAAGAGTTTGGAGGCATTCCTGAAGTCCCAAACCGCCTTCATGCAAAATCAAGGACAAATGTTGAATAACCATACACAAGTCATATCTAGATTGGAAGTTCAGATGAGTCAATTAGAAAGTTCTCTAAGTGAAAGACCTAAGGGTACTGTATCTAGTCAACCGCTAGTCAACCCTAAAAATTTCAGTCAAGCTTATGAAGTTCAATATTCTCAGATCAACCAGGATAATGTTGTTTATACACTTAGGTCAGGAAGAAGATGGACAATCAGGTCTCTAAGTCAAAAAGTCCAATCCAAATTGATCCTACTCCTGCCTCCACATCTGCTAGCTCATCTCAATCTGCTCCACAAACATCTGACAAGAACACAGCTACTGATCAAGTTCACAAGCCTGTAGCATCATTTTCAAATAGGCTTAGGAACAACAATAAGAACATGCACATGGAAAAGATACTCGAGATGTTCAATCAGGTCAAATTGAATGTGTCTCTTCTTGACGCAATCCAACAAGTCTCAGCATATGCTAAATTCCTTAAGGATATGTGTACTAAGAAGAGAAAAATGAATGTGCCAAAGAAAGTGTTCTTAGAAACTAACATAAGCGACTTATGTCTGGTCTTATTCCGGTCAAATACAAAGATCCCGGATGTCCTATAATTTCTTACACCATAGGACAAAAAGAAATTAGCCGAGCACTTCTTGACCTGGGAGCAAGTATCAACTTGCTACCTCTCTCAGCAACTTGGGTTGGGCGAGCTGCGTCCAACTCGAGTAATCAATCAGTTAGCAGATCGATCTGTGAAAGTCCCCAAAGGGGAAATCACAAATGTCTTTATTCGGGTCGGGGATTTCATCTACCACGTTGACTTCATCGTGCTTGAGACCCAACCTGCTCAAATTCCAGTCATCTTAGGGCGCCCGTTTCTTGCTACAGCCAATGCCATAATCAATTGTAGAAACGGGTCCATGCGATTGACCTTTGGAGATATGACAAAGGAGGTCAATGTTTTCAACCAAGGAAAACCCAGGGATATCGACTATCAAACATTTGAGGTCAACTCCATTAAAAATTTGACAAGTGAGCATGAGGAGAGCATGGAGATAGATACGGAGAGTGAGTTTGACTAGAGCCTGAGGATTTCAATCTAGACCATATTGTTGATTCGGCAGTGGACTGGGCGTTAAGCCCAAGTGTACCTAATCCCAAAACCGAAATTCCAATTCTCCCTGCCAATGAATTCACTCCTTTCTTAGAATTAAAAGCTTTGCATGAACACCTCAAGTACGCCTACCTGGGCGGAAGAAAAACCCTGCCAGTCATTATAGCATCCCATTTGACTGGAGAACAAGATGAGAGCTTGATGTCAGTTTTGAGAAAACATAGAGAAGCCATTGGATGGACAATGAATGACATTAAGGGGATATGTCCAGCGATAGTACAACACAGAATTCATTTGAACGATAAAGCGATTCCTAAGAGGGACCCACAACGTAGGCTTAACCCATTCATGCAAGATGCTATGAAAATAGAAATTTTAAAACTGTTAGACAATGGGATCATTTATCCCATTTCTGACAGCCAATGGGTTAGTCCAGTCCACACTGTTCCTAAGAAAGCTGGTTTATGGTGATAGAAAATGAACAAAAGGAGTTGGTACAAACAAAACTACCTACCAAGGTTCGTGTTTGTATTGACTATCGAAAATTAAACGCTGCTACCCATAAAGACCACTTCTCGCTACCCTTCATCGATCAAATGCTAAAACGCTTAGCTGGACTCGAGTACTACTATTTTCTGGACGGGTACTCAGAATACAATCATATCCTCATTACTGCAGAGGACCAGGAGAAAACCACGTTCACTTACCCATTCGAAACCTTTGCCTACCGACGCATGCCCTTTGGATTGTGCAACGCTCCCACAATATTCTAACGGTGCATGCTCAGTCTTTTCTCCGATATGGTATAACATTTTCTAGAAAATTTTATGGATGACTTCTCCATCTATGGAGATTTATTTGATCAGCGTCTTCATCACTTAGAGTTAGTTCTTCAAAGATGCAAGGAAAAGAACTTAACTATAAATTGGGAAAAATATCATTTCATGGTAAGACGGGGATTGTCTTAGGCCATGAGATCTCGAGGAGAGGGATCGCAGTTGACAAGGCTAAGATAGAAGTAATCGCTAAGTTTCCACCACCCAAATGCATTAAGGATATCTGATCATTTTTAGGGCATGCTGGGTTCTACTGACGGTTTATTAAGAACTTTAACAAAATTACTAGACCCTTAACCAACCTGCTCGCAAAGGACGTGCCCTTTGATTTTGACGATGGATGTTTTAAATCATAAGAGAAGCTTAAGCAGGAACTAATATCTGCACATATCATTTCTGCTCCTGACTGGACCAAACCGTTTGAGACCATGTGTGATGCCTCAAACTTTGCGATTGGCGCTGTCCTAGAATAACGTATCGATAATCGGCAGCATGTGATCTACTATTTTAGCAGGACATTAAATGACGCTCAGTAAAACTACACTACGACAGAGAAGGAATTCTTGGCCCTAGTATTCGCATTAGAAAAGTTCCGTTCATACCTGCTAGGATCGAAAACCACAGTGTTCACAGACCACTCCGCGTTAAGGCATCTCATGATGAAGAAGGATGCAAAAGCACGACTTATTCGTTGGATCCTTCTGTTATAAGAATTTGACTTGGAGATTAGAGACAAAAAGGTGAGAAAAACGTAGTAGCCGATCACTTATCTAGAATTCCAAATGCACCTGCTGAGGAAGAACCGATCAACGAGGATTTCCCGGACGAACACATCCTAGCAATCTTTAAGGAACCTTGATATGCTGATATCATCAATTACCTGGCCACACGACAAGTACCTTTTGAATGAACAAAGCAGGATAAATATCGCTTCTTCGCCCAAGTACGATTCTTCTTTTGAGAAAAGCCATACCTTTTCAAGTACTGTCCTTACCAAATCATCAGACGGTGTGTACCAGAGGAAGAGCATATTAGTGTGTTAACCTTCTGCCATGAACTTGCTTGCGGTGGACACTTCAATCCCCGCAAAACTGCCGAGGTCTTACAAAGTGGGTTCTACTGGCCCACTTTGTTCAAGGATTCCTTCAACTTTTGCAAGTTATGCGCAAACTGCCAAATGACCAGGAAAATTATAAGAAGAAACATGATGCCCCTAAACCTTATTCTGGAGGTTGAACTTTTTGATGTTTGGGGCATTGATTTTATGGGACCGTTCCCAAGTTCATTCGGCAACCAGTACATCTTAGTTGCAGTGGACTCTGTCTCAAAATGGGTAGAGGTAAACCGACCAGGATGAATAACAGGGTGGTTATCAAATTCCTGAAAGAAATATTTTCTCTCGTTTCGGTACCCCGCACGCTATTATCAGTAATAATGGGACTCATTTCTGCAATAGGGCTTTCAAAGCCCTGATGCGTAAATACTCACTCATAAATTATTCACAGTGTATCATCCCCAAACCAATGGACAAGTGGAAGTAACTAACAGACAAATTAAGCTCATCTTGGACAAAACCGTCGGACAGAATAGAAAGGAGTGGTACACCAAGCTGATAGATGCACTATGGGCTTATCGGCTTCTTTCAAAATTGTCCTCGGTATGTCTCCATACCGAGTGGTATTTGAGAAGGCCTGCCACTTGCTAGTGGAATTAGAACATCGTGCTTTATGGGCCATCAAACAATTAAATTCTGACTTAAACAAAGCCGGTGAACTGAGAAAGCTGCAAATTTCAGAATTGGAGGGGATACGAAATGAAACTTGTGAAAACGCAAAAATAACAAAGAGTAGGACCAAGTTCTTTCATAACCAATGCATACACGAAAGAATTGTCTCTAGACAAAATGTTCTACTCTACAATTCACGGCTTCACATCTTCGTAGGGAAGCTCAAGACTCGTTGGTCCGGGCCCTTCACTGTGCGCACCCTCTTTCACATGGTGCTGTGATAATTTTCGATCCCAAGAGTGGTGAGAAATTCAAGATGAATGAGCAAAGACTGAAGTCATTCCCAACCACTGAACCTGTGTCACAAATTGAATATGTCATGGGTCTTTTAGACCCATCTTACAAGTGATCATACCCACCACAAACCAAAAAAAGAAAGAAAAAAAAAAAAAGAAAAAATTGTGTAAATAAATAAAAGATTAAGCATTCTTTATACATTATCATAATTCTTTGTATATCTTTCTTTACACATGTTTATTGTATTTGCATTCACATATCATCCATTGAGGACAATGCATTAGATAAGTGTGGGGGAGGGCTACTAACATAGAATTTTAGTATTTCTTTTTCGTCCTTTTTCTAAAAAAAATGAATTTCTTCTTCTTTCTTTAAAAAAAATTCTTAAGTAGTAGAGAATTTTTTATAGTCTTTTGTAAAAATACAAAATAGATATAAGAATTAAGGAAACCCAAGTTAGAAATTATTTACTTTAGCCCAAATAAAAGATTATTGGTTGGATTGATAGTTTAGGAAGAATTAGAAAAATAACTCATCTTTACTTTTTACCTTAGTAAATATGCATTGACTACACACACACTCTTGGAATTTATAAACAAAGACTCTAAGTGCCACACACACAAAAATGAAAAAAAATGTGTATATATATATATATATATATATATATATATATATATATATATATATAACCCGATTAAGCTGAATAATTGTGCCTCAAGAAGCATGATTATTCATGCCTAAAGGAACTAAACCTTAGTTTCGTGGCCTAATTTACTTGAGTATTTAACATTAGGGTGTTTTCTCACCTGGTGCCCTTAGACCGCCTAGTTTAGGGGGTCATCGGTTAAAAACTCGCTACACAAGTAAATTAGAAAGCCTAAGAAAATTAAAGGCAAAAACTGAACATAAATAAACACTCACAAATTTTGTGGCATTAGAGTTTGAGTCAAAAAATTTCAAATAAATCATCACTTCACACAATACATATTATTTAAAGTAAAATAAAAGAATGAGATTGAAGTACAAAATTCATCTGAAACTTAAATAAAAACCATATTCTTGCATGAAAACCAAAGTATAGGAAGGACTAATAAGGGTTAGACCTAATGCTTATAATTATTTAATTATTTTTACTAAAAAAATTAAAAAGCCTTTTTCTACTTTAATAAAAACTTTCAAAAAACAGCTAACACTTTTATTCTTTTCTTGGATTTTGTGGGTGCAATCTGCTGAAAACTCTCAGGAGACAAAACTCCTCATCTAGGGGAAACCTAGAGGTTTAACTGCTTGTTGCACATGATCAGCGCAATCACGTCACCTGCGAAAGTGGTGTAATAAACTTTCTTAGTTTAGCTTTCTAGTTCCTTTTGTTTTGCTCGGAGACGAGCATAAGATAAGTGTGGGGGTGTGATTAGTGTTTATATTTGCATATTTTTCATCATATTTTCACATTTATCATAATAAAATTATGTTTATTAATGTGTTCTTATCCTTATTTCTAAGTCCATGGTTTGAAGAAAAGAAGAGTCCCAAAACTCCAACATATTTGAGGATTTTTTAGAGCCAAGAAGAAGCCCACACTTGAAGCCCACACTTGAAGCCCAAATCTGCTAAACCTGGGAGTAAAAGTCAACACAATAAATGCACCTATGGATGGCCATCTCCTGGGCCAGTCTGCACGCTCTGGTGTTGGCAGACTGACACCAGAATGGCAGCGGAAATGCGGCCCAGGCCGCGTTTCCACGTCCATCCTGGCACCAGAGAGCCAATGCCATAGGCCATCACTCCCTGCTGCTTCCCCCATACTCATGTGTCTATAAATACTTCCCAGGATTTCTAGAGAGAGATATCCAGAGAATAGGAGAGGTTATGCTAGTTTGTTATTGTATTTTCCTTTGTTTTCTTATATTTTCTCTTTGTTCTTTGTTTTAAGTTAACCATTAGAGTGTGAGAGAGAGAGAGAGAGAGTGAAGCTTGTATCTTGAAGGTGACAATCAAATATAAGTAAAGTTCTTCCTTTACTGTATTGTTTTTTGTGTTTTTACCTTACTTTTACTTGCACTAGCTTAGTATGTATTCTCTCCCTTCATCTTCTTTTTTGTTTTCATTTATCACGTCTAGCTAACTTCTTTATAACTAACTACTAACACACTAATCTCTAGTAACTTGCTTGAACAACTCAAATGAATCAATAAGTGTCAAACAAGCCTTGTGCAAACAAGAGCGATGATATCTTACGATGAGGATTTTAACTCTAACTTACTAACAAGTAGACTCACTTTCTTATTTCATGCTTGACTCATGAGTTTTTGATGATTTATAGAAGTTGTTAACTTTACTTATTTTGTAAGTTAGTGAAACTCTCATGCATCCTTGCCGATACCAATAATGCACTTGTTTCTTCCTCCATGCTCGCCTTCAAATGGATCTTGATGGAGAAATGTTCAAATTTTGCCGTGTGAAGCAAGGTGATGGGAGGAACTCTCATTCGATCTACCACGTGAAAAGTTCTTATACACAGTTTGTGATTGCCTATGCTCCATTGTGAGGTCATGTCTTCAAGAAGCTAGAGGTTAGTGGGAGCAATTAGTACAAGGTTAACCATGCATCTTTTCCATCTCTAAAAATACAAAACACTTTTCCAACACTAAAATATTTCAAACCATTTCTACAATCTTTCTTGTTTTTCTTTCAATTCATTCTTTAAATGAAGAAACATCTTTTCTACGAACAAAGAAGACAGCACATCAAGCTTCTATCACTCCCCCTTCTTGTGGATACGACCCGTATAGCCACTTTACTATCACGGTAGAATCGCTAAAGCTGTAACATCGACCATCACTCTTTTACTTCTTGTGCATACTTTTTTGCGATCAATTACCTTTACAGGGCAACATGTTCAACAATAAAAGAAAAGGAAAAAAGTGTGATCAAGAGATGACAGAAGATAAGAATGTCGAGATGGAAGAAGTGACAATAAACTAAAAGATAGTACAAGAAATGAGTTCACTCACAAGAAGGTAGAGGTGGCTTCAATTGAGAATAAGACGAGGAAGAAACAAGTTGGTCTGGATATGTGCAACAGGATCATTGCGTGCACCATTTAATGGTGTAAAGGTTGGAGCAGAAAGAACTAGATGAAAACCTATATGAGCAGTGATTGAGGCAGTATGAAAGAGTACAATAGATGTTAATTCAACAGAAGTAATGGCCCTTGACAGAGCTGAATGGAGAAAAAGGATTAAGGTAGTTGACCAAAAAAATTTCATTAAAGAGCTTGTTATTGTAGCTTTACTTTATTTCTAAATGACACGTATAATCAAAAATAAGGCAAAGTAACTGCTGAAATTTGATTACCAACCTCAGTTCTGTGACTTCTATCAGATATGTCTTTTCACCGTCTCGTTATGGTACATTTAGATCCTATTAAAATATATCAATAATGTGGGTGTTCCTATGATGTGAAACGTGTATCGGGTGTGAGGTGAGAAATCAGTGATAAACTTGAACTCGTTACGCTTCACCAAAATCATGATCTTCGTAGGAACTAATTTAAAATCCCAACATTAACTGAAAGGTTTTAACAAATAATTGCAAGCGTAGTGGAACAATCTAATCTCGACAAAATTAATACAATACCCTGTTATATGTGAAAATGTTCTACTCGCAATATCGACGATAATGAATACAAGTACAGCAAAGTCACACACACCCAATTTATTGGACAGCAGGAAAAAATGATAAAACTTTAGAGACAAAATCGTGGTATAACCAAACTAATAATCTGACTGCTGAAATAAAGAACTCACCTACTGAAAAGCTACGTTCTCAGTATCCATGCCGATATTGATTTTGTATTACCGAACTTATTAATATTGTTGATCCTCAGTTTGTTAACTACTGTTTCCTCCTATCGGCTAATACGATCGTCATTGTCATTGTTGTGGCAGATGACTTCACGTTGATCTTCACATCCAGCAGTACCAGCGACTGAAGCATGAAGTGGTGGATGATTGGTGGAGCTGTCACAGCCCCGAGTGGTCATGGTCGCAGGCTGCAAGCAGGGGATGCCTTGCAGGTCAGTTGTAGACTTGTGGCAGCAGCAGACAGGACCCAGCGGTTAGTAGCTCATCGACGACAAAGCAACAATGGTAATCAGAGAACATGGTCGGTGGTTGGGTTGACAAAGCAGCAGCAACACCGGAGGAAGGTTGGCAACGGTGGACTACGAAGGGAGCTCACTCGTGGACTCAACCTAAGGAGGTAAAGGGTTGAGACTCAATGGTTGGTTACAGGCAAGCCGCAGCAACAGTTGGTTGTTTGCGTGTAGACGACGGCGAGGCAACCCAATAGGAGGGTGTCGCAGAGGAGGATTGGTGTGGTGGTCGTTGGTGGCATGGTGAGGGAAAGATAAAGAGTTGGAGAGGCTATGGACTGGAGGTGGATGGCAGTGGGATGAGGAGCTGGTGCAGGTGATGCTCGGCGACTAGCGCTGGTGCAAGATGATGTTGGCGAGGAGTCGATGAGAGGGAGGTGGCACTCGGGCACTGTTGACGACACAGTTCTGGGCTCACAGTCGAGCGCAAGAGAGTGGGCGAGGTGGAGGGGATTTGATGACGAGGGTGGTGTTGGGTGGATTTCAGAGGATGCTGATGGGGAGAAAAGAGAGACAGAAGGTAGGGTGATGGCGGCTAGGGTTTTGTATTTTTTGTGTTTTTTTTTTTTTCAAACTAGGTTTTGACTGTGGATAGGATTTTTTGTGGCGGTTAAATGGATTGGGATCGACACCCTAATCCGTTTTGAAATGGGCTTCACTCTAATTCAAGAAGAGATTTTCATTTTGAAAATTTCCAAATTAATTCAACCAAAATTCATTAATTTTATTTCTCAAAACTCATGCCTATTTATAGGCTTACACAGATTGACACTTGTCTCCACAACCGATGTGAGACTAAAACAAGAGTAAATCATAAATAATAGACTAGGCTCAAAAATAGAGAAAGAAAATACAGACTCGATTCAACTTATGCATGGCCTTGATGCCCTCATCATTCTCCCCCAGTGGGAGAGAACTCGACCCCGTCGAATGAAGTGTAGAAAAAATCTCATAATGCTCCAACACATATGGAGTAATCTGCTCCAAATCACTGTGATCTAACCATGTATCCTCAACAGGTGATTTCTTTTCCAACAAATCAAATATCGTCGAGTTCCACCATCTCTATTAGAGATAATTTCATCATCTCTAATCTTATCAATTTTCTCTAATGTATTAGGATGATTATTTGGGAGTGGATGAAGTGAGGGGCTCCCATAAAATGGCTCAGGGTAAGACTTATCAACCAGTGGATTGTTAGGGTTAAAATCAGAACCCTTGTAATCCACTAAATCCTCACCATAGAAAGTTTCCAAAATCTTCAAAAAGATATATAACATAAGCATTATAATTTAATTTTTTCAAGATTTTGAAAAGTCTAGCACTACAGGTATGCAAATCTTTAACAGTTCTCGGAGAAACCATTTCGAACGAATCTGAACCATCACAAAATTGTTAACGATAAAAGTTTTAAATTCTTTCCTGACACTAGCTCATAATTTATAGTTAGCGTTACTTTGTTCAAATATATCACTGATTTTTCATGTGTAGATCGTGCATGTGTGTGATAAAATATGATGCAGACTCATGTGTCTAGGCCTAAAATATGCATACTCAGAATACTCTATAATGACTAGCAGTAGAGAACTTAACTTAGTGCCTACTAATACCAAAAGGGTTTCCTAAAGTAGCTAGTGAACTTGACTACCTACTGGACACAAAAGTTTTAGGCGCTCGGGTCATTGGATCAACAATATTCACGACCTCTGTCAAACGAAGTTATTAGATGTATCATTCTAAATGTGCAGCTTACCTATTGCTTTAATAATGATGATAAGAGATATCCTAACAAGTAAAGTTTGAGAGAATGCACCTATTTGTTTAACCGTAAGGGAAGAAAAGTTGATAATCTACAAAATGTTAGATTCTACCATAACGACATTCTTTAAGTTTCGGATATGAATCGACCATAGATGGTAACATCCTTGACCTGACCCCACATCCCTTGCCACGACATCGCACCAAACTTGTCTTTTGTAGAAATGAACGTCTATTGGGACAAGGCACTGTCGCTTGACCTCTAGTGACAACTCATCAACTTGCCTTTTGAATTCAGTATGCTTGGTAAGATTTATCCTATTGTGTGGCAAGTCGAGAAGGTTAGCTCCTGGGACTAAATCAATAGTATGTTGGATATCACGCATCGGTAGTAACTTGTCCGAGAGGTCTTTGGGAAAGACATAAACAAACTCTGTATTCACAGGGGTAACTTCGGGAGGAATCAAAATACTGTCTTTAGCAGATAACTGGACTCCTCAATGTCATCACCCTTGATCTCTTCATCAGAGTCATAGCCTTTCGGTTCTTCTATTTGGTAAATGAATTATTCATAGTCAAACTCCAAATTTGTTACAAGAAGTTCCTTATTGATAGAGACTTTGACTGGATTTGGACAATTGGCAGCAACATGTCAATAACCTTGGCATTTGTAGCACTTAATTGTGGGACTAATTTTGGAAAAATCCCTTTCAGTGCTCTTCCTTTAGTATTACTTTCAACGCTTGTCTTTGGTGTCCACTTCGTTTGCTGGTGTTTGAGAATTAACTCGGTGTGGGTGCTGATATAAAGAGGTCTTGAACGCTGGGGTTCAGTGATCCTGACTTCTAAAAGTACAACTCAACTTAGGAGCATCTAAATATTGGATCAAGGGATAAGACTTTTTGAGCTGATTCCACGATTCCATAACTTATTTTTCAGGTTCATTCCAAGCCCAGCTCCAAATTGGAAAAAGACTTTGAACATCACTCTCTATGCCTAGGATGTTATAGCGAGTAAGAAACTCATCGAATTCAGTAACATATTTCTTGACAGATTTGTTACCTTGGATAACTTGGCGCTATTTGTCAAGAAGATGACAATAGTAATATGGTGGCACGTATTTACCCTTGAGTTCGTCCTGCATAGCAAATCAAGTTTCTATTGGCCGCTGAAATCGGGTTTCCTTGAAGTTTCCACACATGTCCAGTATTGGCTAGACCGTCCAGCCAGTTTCATGGTGGCGAACCTTACTTTCTCAGTTTCAGAAAATGGGTACCGATTGAAGTACATGTTGTTCATGCTTTGTAGCCAATCTATAAAAATTTGAGGATCAAATCGACCAGAATAATCCAGACGACCATAGAAAGTTAGTCATTCAATTGGATGCTCGTCGAGTGTCAGTCATTTTGGTCTGGTGTCAACGGACCACGTTTTCCTTCACGTTGTGATTTTCGAGGCGTGTCTATACCATACCCAAATTATCTCGGTTTTGGTTCATGGTTTGAGTTAAGGTTTCTAGCTTAGCCTGTATGTCGGCGAACATTGTGGCAATTTGTTGGGGATCCATAGGGTTGCTAAGGATTTTGAAAAAAGATGAGAGATAAAAGAAAACAATGGGTTACCTAAGAGAAATGAAAAGGCCTTCACCTTCCTGGACCTCATGCCGCTTCATGTTGTACGCTTAATTTTAACTTCACAGTTAGGCTTTCACACCCTGTCATGAGCGGCACGCCCTCAAGGAAAAATAACCCAAATAATTTTTTTCAAAATTCTAGTCTGCCTTTATCGAAAGCAATAAAGCCTTTAAATAAGCTTACGAGACTCTGACTTCTCTCTACACATCCGATGTGAGACTAAAGACTATAAGGCTAAATAAAATTAAAAAAAGAGACATACTATACTCAAAAGAAGAATACATACTCGAATTAAATTCTCAAATGGCATTGATGTCCTCATCATCTTGTCTTTCAGTTTGACCACACAACATTTGTTTACATCTCAATAAAACTACATCATTCAAAGTTTTCAAGATAAAAATAACGATGAGCACCAATTTGTTGGTCAGGGTTTTTAACATTAAATTCTTCATCCCGCTGAATGTATGGTTACCCAGACCAAGAAGCTAAAAGCGATAAACCCCCGTGTTGGGCTTGTCTCCCAATATTGTTTAACAAATTGTCACAATTTCATTAGCAATCACCAGAATATTATGAAAGGAATGACTATTGTAATAATACTAGTGTCCTTCATGCCATGTAAAATTTACAACGGGACCTTGTCAATCATATAGGGGGTGATAGCACTTAGATGCTTTGTAGAATTAGTTAGCTTGCTGAAAGATAGGTTATTTGAAAGGTCTTCTTAGCTCTAGCCGCATTTTATTACTTTATATAGCAGTTGTGTTGGAATTAGAAGGCAGCAAGTACACTGGGAACCCTCATCATCTAAAGCTTCCAAAAGAACATTTATCATGTTTTCAACTTTCAAACATCAACTGTACCCCCAATGAGATTTTGTTGTTATAACCAATGATAAAGACAATAATAAGCATATTTTCATTAAGAGAATTTTGAATAAATTATCTCCCCACTGTAAACCCAATGTCAGTGACCATCAGGCATCTACCTGTATTTCCTACTACCATGTCGTTAAATTCCTAAATTTCATTCACGTCAAGTCGTCCGCTATCAAAGCCATCAGTTGCACTTGGTCAGACAAGCAATTGATGGCTATAAATAATGGGAAAAGTATAAATAAATGTGTAATATAATCTTCTTTTAAAATGAAAAACTAGCAAAACCTATAAACAAAAGGAGTTCCGTTATATTGTAACCAAAAAGACTCTCCAAATTTCCATCTTTCCATGACAATCCAAAATTATAGTTAGTTTTCTTAGTAGTAGATGCATGAGTGAATCTGCAATGGTGAGCCAGCATAAATAGCAATACATTAATACACCTATTCAAGTATGCAGTGAACAAGGATTTCTAGTGGACTGAACATTTGACATATATAAATTGTTTGCTAATATGCTATATAAATATAACATTTTAGCAAAACTCAAAATTAACATGAAAAAAGCTCCTGATGATTTACCTCCAATACCATGACGCCGCAACCTTCACCTATCCTGTAATTTATCTAAACATTAAAAAAAGACAAAATCAACAAGATTCAAAGCATACAAAACAGAAATACAGCAAAAAAAAGAAAGGTACAGGACATATGCCATACACAAATCCATCTCTATTGCAATCAAATGGTCGAGAAGCTCCTTGGGGAAGAGAGTTATACTTTGTTGACAATGCTCTCAGCCTACAACAAACATTTGATACTTTACTGTCTTATTATTAAGATTGAAAAATCACAATAAAATTACAAGAAACATCTCAGCCACGTCATCTTGATAATAAAAAAAAATTTGACTTGTCAACAATGGCATAAACAACTTTTGAATTTGACATTGCACCGTTATGAGTATCGATGATTAGAGGCGCTTCTTTGCATCAAAGTGACTCCTAAAGAAAAGCTTTATTTCTCCCCCTTGCCAGAAATACTTGTTTATGGGTGCACAAGTAGAAGAACGAGCACACATGTCAGCATGCATTCTCTAGCATGCACACATAAATAAACTTATTGGAACATGCTTATGTATCTGGTTCTTTCTACATGAGACTCATCTAATTCCATAAGCAATCAATGCTTCTGAAATGAAAGGTTAATATTATATCAAGTTAATAATTGGAGCACATTCAGAGAAGTAAAGCATGTAGAATGGCTACAAGAGAGTAAATAGATACTCAAATTTTCACTTATATGAAATGTCTATCCATTATATAAAATGTTCAAAACAAGTTAAGAGGAGTGAATGTCATTTTTCTAGTTTTCCTGATCATCATCGTCGTCGTCATCAAAATAAGGTGAGTAGAAAGCACATATCAGCACCAAGAAAGCTCCATAAAATGATTGAACAAATTTTATGGCTAACTATAACCATCGACTCTCAACAAGTTGCAGCCAAATTCTCAGCTACAGTAACAATGGGCAAGTGAGTGAGGGCCTTGCCAAGAAGTAAACATGAATAATTAGCCGGCAAGGAGACCTACCTTGTAGTCACACACTTAAGTTTGTCCGACAAGGAAGCAGGCTCTTTCTAGTTTATGCAACCTTAAAATACTGAGAAAAAAGAGATCAAGGAGTGGAGGACCACAGAAAAAAAAACAAAAGCGTAGTTAACCACCTTCCCTGAGCTATATTTTGTAACTACATGCTGTGTTCATCTGCAGTATTTCTGCTGAATGATTCCAGATCGGAACCAATATAGATTTTCCATTTAACAAGTGGAGGTAAGGCTTACCTACAAAATCCAGCAATTGAGAGAGCATCAATGCTGGACTCTGTACCTCCAGCAACCATGACATCTGCATCTCCAAACTGAATCATCCTTGTGGCGTCGCCGATAGAATGAGCACCAGTAGCACAAGCTGTCACTGCAGCGTGGTTTGGACCCTATACGCAAAAGTAACTTTTTAAAACTTGTAGATACTTCAAACAATGCATAGGATAAGTGCGAAAAAAAGATCAAAAAAATTCAATCAAAGATCAATAAAGTATGTGTAATACCTTGAATCCATATTTCATGCTTACATGACCTGCTGCCATGTTGATCAATATTCGTGGAATGAAGTATGGACTAAGATGACGTAAACGCTGTGTTCAAAAGTATAAAACATATCATATGATAACAAAAGTGCAAGCAACGTCACATATATCCCTGTGATTTAGATTAAGACATCATTTCAAAAAAACTGAGAAATAGAATTTTGGGCAGTGGACTTATACTGATAACTAACCTTCTCACAAATCATTTGTGATGCATCTAAGATGTCTGAGATACTCCCAATACCCCCACCAATTGAAACACCCTGTTGTTTCTTTAGTTAGAACAAAAAATAAAGTAGTGAAAAGACAAAATACTGTCATAAAGATGTAAATAGAAAATAAATACCGTTCTTTCCTTCTCCTCTAATTCATCGGGAAACCAGTTTGCATCTTTAAGAGCCTCATCAGCTGAACAAAGTGCATAAGCTATAAACCTTGCTATGGATTTATGATCCTGGAAAGTAGAAAATCCAATGAAATTATAGACGTATGCATGTACAGGGTGAGTGATCAATAGTTAGATAGTTATTGATGGTATACTAGCCACTGCATCTTACCTTTTGAGGATCTGAAGAAAAAACAAATAATTCACTCTTTCCCTTAGATTAAAGATTGAAAACTGATCCCCAAGGCTTACAAGACGCCATACAGGAAGAAGAAAATAAATATCAATATTTGAATGAACAAATGTGTCAAGAAAAGGACTTCAAGAGGTTTATTTAGATTTTAGACTCCATTAAAAGACAGGAAAAGGCTCAAGAAACATGCAGAGGCTTATATAATAAGAACCATTGAAAGTGCATGATATAACACTTATTTCTATAAAATCCATAGGAAGCATGTGGATGCACATGATTACATCCTCATCACCGAAGGGATGGGTAAGTGTTCTATTTAATAATGCACATGATATTCCAATTTCTCGTATTCACGCAAAAATTAAATAATTTATGCTTTCATGACCTGTGATGGATCTTTGCATGAATATGAGATAATTACATGAATCAATCACAAGACAACAAATCAGAAGGTTTGCCTTTGGACGAAACTTTACGAAAAAAATCTTCCAATAAATTTCTGAAGGCTATAATATCATGAAACCCCAAAGTGCCAAAATGGTTGAAAATCAGGCACCGAGTTATATATACACATGCTTCTGAGATGATAAGTTTGACATCATTGTCTTAGCCCATTCAAGCTGATATGATCAATACTGGGTCAATATTGTCTCGGGAAGGCTAAAACCCAATGTGACATTAAAGATACGTATCAAATGAGGCAATATTTCAGACCTTACTATTCAAAATGCCTATCACCAGGATGATCAACAAACTGTCCTCTGTATGCCTCATCTCTTCACTATCTTGTTGTATGTCATGTTGTTTATAGCCTTGTGAATGAGTTGTGTGGAACCACTATATGAGTAGCAATTAGCACAATCAGAAACAGCAACACCACTACAGCGGGCAACAAGAGCTTAATCACATTGGTTCCTTTCTTTTACCACCTCTCTTAGCTTGACTTTGAGATGATCCATGTATGTTTCTTTCAGTTGCCTCGCCTTCTATTGCCTCATCCAACCAAGTGTTTTTGTTATCTAGTAACACCACCTCTCCAGTCCATTCAGCAAGTGGAACACCCTTACGTGATCCAAACCAATTACTTGATCATCACTTCTTCTCTAGATGTCTCTCCCTCAAGCTCACACTATAATGAACAAAAATCAGCTTATGAAGATTGTCCATTGTAAGTTTATTTCTAATCTTAATTTGGATAAATTAGAAAGTGGTATAATTTCTTTCGCCATTAAAGGATGGAACTAGTCGGCTTGAGATGCGAATAGCTAAGTGTGTCAGATTTGGAGCTTGCTCCCTCGCAATAATTGACCACAATTCATCTAGAGTTACCTACTTTGCTATAAGATGTGTCTTCTCAACTATGTAGCACGGACACTCTTATCACGAAGCTGTGTCGTGTCTGAAACGTGTCCGACACACGTGTCAGACACACGTGTCGTGTGTATTTTAAAGAATTTGTCACGTGTCCGTGTGTCGTGTTCATTTCAATGTTGTCGTGTCCGTGCAACATAACCTCTCAATGCTAACAATACCAACTTTCATTCTTTGCAACCTCACTTACAATTTATTATTTATAATTATTGAATGTAGACACAAGTTAAGTGGATTTTAAACCCAAAAAGTCCAATGAAACCACTTACTTCTATCTATGTTATGTTGTTTCAAGGTTGTTCGGCCCTAATCTATTGACACATGTCTAAACCCATTCAATACCTCATTATCCTTTGTCACCTTGCTCGAGTCATGAAATCAAAGATCCAAAAATTATCTAGTACTTTAATTACTATAACATGTAAATAACTTGATGAAGTTAAATTAGAACTTGAATTTGAATTTGAACAGAAAATACATACTAGGCAATCGCATAGAAATCTTAATGTAATTATTTATCACGTCGTGTGTCGATCATGTCCATCCATTCTTGTAGCCAGTGCTAACATTTTACTTTATTATTTCTTTTGCTCAGTCCACAGCCTCAACGATAATCCATATTTGTATTGTCGCCACTATACCAGTCTTAAAAACTTGTGTACTGGGTCAAACACAAAGATAACACTTAATATTTCCTCTCAAAAAATCATAATAATGGATCATGTTGTACATTTATTTCTTCACAAGTGTCAATTTTATGTCTCTAATATCACTTTATTCATGCTTAAATGATTCTCTTGTTTTTCACTGTTTCTCAATGGGTTTGCTTTTTTATGCATCTCTTTCTTGTTTCAAACAAGAACTATTCTCACGAAACCAGAACGACACTAATTTCTTTTGTCCAAAACCAAGTGAAATTGATGTTCTCTCAAAGTTTCAGACCGCCCTACGCTAAAATTGGTAAAAACCAGAGAAGCTGGAATGAATCAGGCGAAACCTCAAACCTTAGATACGAGGAAATTGAAAATATATGAAATAGAGAAGGTGGAAAACAAAAGTTACATCCCTGCTGTCTCATTGGACCACTACCCTAGGAGAGAAAAGGAGACAGAGAGATCACTTCTTTGAACTGAGAGAGAGAGGGGGGGGGGGGACAATGGAATTTAGTTTAGGCATCCAGTCTAGTCTTTTCAGATTTTGTTTAATTGGTCAATGGGTGCAAGTGTACTGGGTTTCATTAGGTAAAGAGTCGGGTTTGTAGAAAAATGAATAAAAGAGGCATAAGCATTCTTTTAATTGGGTGTGCGGAACCATAACATGCATACAACCATATGGCTTGTGTTGGCCCAAAGGTTAAATCACTCGTATTTTGATGATTCACAACTCATGTAGTTAAAAGACTAATGATCTTGAAGTGTTTATAAAGTTTACAGGTTATTTAAGATCATATTGTAAAGCTCGACTTCAACAAATATGTATAAGAATATCTCAAATTGATGATTGAAGCTATATATGTCAAATTCAAGACAACTCCAACAAGAAGACTTCATTCTAGTTGAAAAGTATCTTTGTTTGTAAGTTAGAAGTTTTCTTAAAGCTTTAGATTATAAATTTGGTAGCTCAAGCTTGAATACAAACACAATTTATTTCTTGGTTTGATAGAGTTTCAAATATTTATATGTATATATGTATGTATATTATAAAAATGAATTTAGAGTAGTGTTTCTAAAAAGTTTGTTTTTAGCAAAAAGTTGATTTTAATGAGTATTTAATCTCAAAAATAAGTTTTATTGTGTGAAATATGTCTTGAGTTAATCCATACATATTAGCGCTCAAAAGAGTTTAAAGAAACCTATTTCTGTATAATTTATAAGTTAAAATTGATTTAAATAAAGTTTTGAAAAAACTGAGTTGTTTTCGACAGCTCTATACATAGCTTTTGAAAATGGATACTCAACGTGCACAAGTTTAAGTTTGAGCTGAATCACTTTTGATAGCTCGGTGCATGTTTTGGATAGTGTTTTACAGATAGCTCAGTTGATTGCAGAACTGACTCGTTTTCGACAGCATTTTTATATGTTTTTCATTAATTGTCAAAAACTACTTTTGATAGCTCAAGATTCATTTCGACAGCATTTCTCAGAGTTCTATAAACTACAGAACTGATTCATTTTCGACAGTTTTCTTTGAAAGGTTTGGTACTGTCGAAAATGCTTTAGACAGCCAATACATAGCTTTCAAAAATGAACTACTGAGTTTGAAAAATATAGCCATTTTGTTATTTTTAGCTGTCAAAAGTCTTGCACCCATTTTCGATAACTAGTGGTTTTTCTCTGCTAATTTTTAACAAACATTTTTAATTTAATTTGCTATAAAATCAAGCTTTTGCAGAGAATTTCCAATCAAGTTTTGAACAAGATTTATAAGAGTTCTCTGAGCTATTCCTCTTCCACTCTTTGAGAGAAAAATTTCTCAAAATTTTTAGTTTTATCTTTCAATTTCTCTAGTTTTCTCACACACAAGCTTGACTCTCAATTCTTAATCTTTAAATATATGATTTGTATTTGTGAGAGTTTCTAGTGATCAAGAGTGATCACAAATCTTGTTACATTGTTGTAGGAGTTGCGGCTCCGACTTGCGGGATCTTTGTTGTAGGAGTTGAGGCTCCGAGTTGATTTTGCGGGATCTTTGTTGTAGAAGTTGAGACTCCGAGTAGATCTTGCGGGATCTTTGTTGTAAGAGTTGAGGCTCTGAGTTGATCTTGTGGGATCATTATTGTAGAAGTTGAGGGCCTGATCTTGCGGGGTCTTTGTTGTAAGAGTTGCAGCTCCGAGTTGATCTTGTGAGATCATTGGTTGTAAGCGTGATTTTGGTTTATCAAACCGGTCATAGTGAAATTTCTCCACAGGAGTTGGAGACGGGGACGTAGATCAAGTGGATCGAACCTCGAGAATACTTTCTTGTGTTTGCGAAGTTTGCTCGTTCTAACTTCATCTCGCTTATTTGTATTTATTATTCTTGCTTTATATTGTTTAATTGTTTTAATTTTCGCATAATTTGATTAGCATCACCTATTCCCCCCCCCCCCTCCAAAGTGATTTTCAGCTTGCCCGCAAAACTGAAGTGCACACAACCTGTGAAAGCAACAACATAAACATTGTTTTCCAACACTAGTGGAGCATAAGATTTGAGGTTTCAAACGAAAAGCCAAATTTTATAATCCGATAGCAATCTAATGTTACCCATCTCAGTTCATGTTGGATCTCCCCAGAAAGGATAAGTAGGAATTGGGTAATCTTAGAAGGTCCGTTAGTGAGTACGCAACATTACCTACTTGGACGTGCAATTTAAGCTCTTTCAACCAAGGAGCGACAAATCAAGAAATTCCTAGAGTGAAATGAGTCTAGAAGAAAGGAAAAGATAATGATAGATATTTCACATGGAAGTGAATCAATCTCGAAGGCACAGGACAAAGCCAAAGATACAAAAGAAATAAAGTTCCACTAGCAAAGAAAATAACTCACTTGAAAATAAATTACATAATTCAACAATGTGACCTACTCCAAGCCTTCAACTTGTATGTAGAGCAAGTCTCACAACTAACTAACCCAGCCACAGAAAATTCAGTTCATTACCAACTGTAAAGCTTCTGAGCTTGCTGAAAGAACATAACAAACTATCAAGGAAAAAAGTGCAGGGTTTCTTCACGAAATTATACAAATAAGTGGAACTAAAGAAATGAAAAGGATATCTTGCTCAAAGGACATAACAGATCAGATGTTTAGAAGTAAGAACCCAAGTTACCCAACTATTTAACTACAAATTCATCAACTCTGCTTATATATGCCAGCACTTTGGGCACAAATAAACATAGAAATCAGAAATCTCACATGATGGAATGCAGGAAACTAAAAATACATGATTTAAACAAAAAATAAAAATAAAAATCTCACATGATGGTATTCAGAGACCAAAGCCTATGTTTCAAGATCCAATCTTTTTCATCTACAAACAAATGATGACCAATTCTCAAGTGCTAAACATGCTAAAGTCCGATGACTACTATCGAAACGAGCCAAGGAACAGAAAGCCATGTCTTCCAATTCATCAAAATTCAAACTTTTCAGCTTCCAAAAGAGGCGAGACTGTTAAAAACCCTAAGACACGCATTGAAAGGGGCACATTGGCAAAAATCTCACAAACCTTGGATTGAAGCCAGACTTCCTCATCGAACTCCCCCTCCCCTTTCCCGCGAGGCACCACGGCCGCGACCTTGGATGCGAGCTGATCGTACGTGTGCGACACCACCGCCTCATCGAATCCGTTCATTCTCAGGTCGGCAGGCAAGATCCCGCGGACACCGCACCCGCCTTCGACGAGCCGGGACCAGGTGGAACCCACACCGCACCCGAGCGGGGTAACGAGGCCGAGGCCGGTGACGACGACGCGGCGGAGAGGAGGAAAGGGTGGCGCTTCGAACGGCCAGGGTTGGGTTGAGAAGCGGCGGAGGTGGCGGAGGTGGCGGCGGAGGGAGAAGAGCATGGTGGAATTTGAGAAGACGGGGAGAGGGAGAGAGAGGTTTTACTGTTTAGAGATTGTGATCAGATCCGGGTCGGACACAAGGCAACCCGAATGCAATTAGCATCCCTACAAAATTGAGTACGACATAGAATTCTGCAAAAAAAAAAAGAGGAATTATTGTATATATAACTAGTGTATCGTTGTCGATGGTAAGAAACTAATCGATAAGTCACCGCCAAGCGATGAAAAAGAAGGTGAGAGGAGGAAGAAGGAGGAGGTGAGAGAAAAAGAAGAAGACGGATGAACATACGGACGGACAAAGTTTCTATATGAGTCACGGGAGAAAACCTCTCTTCGGTCGGTTTTGACTAATATACCCTCCATCGACGGTGAACCGACCGACGGAGCGAGTGGAGGAAGAAGTTGGGGGAGAGAAGAGGGCGGTGGCCACCGGCGCTCTCTCTGCTCTCGCTCTCTCTCTCGCGCGCGCCCAGAAGAAGGATGTAGTGATCAAGTTTCGACGCATGTCGAGATCACGCCACGTGTCCTGTTATCTCAGGCGAGCCTCAAGCGACCAATCGTATTCCCACCAATAGGCCCAGCATGCTTTTGAATCCAACAGGGGACCAAAGAGAAAACTTCGGGTCTTTCCCCCGAGCGTACATCAATCCAGAGCCACTTACCCGGATCCTCAACTCTGACCCTGCATTATTCTATAGCCACTTACCCGGATCTTCAACTCAATCAGAGCTTGAAAGTTTCCTGGAGGCTCCAGTCAATGATGCAAAGACCACCTCTGAAGCTATTCCGCTCTCGGACACGAAGACCCTCTGAAACATGTTGCTCATGCTTCGGTTAACAGCTGGGTGACATGACTCCCGTGATTCACAAATTCGATCATGCTGCCAGATCATCCCCACGTTCAAAATATTACGCCTCTACTTCAATGCGGGTTGTTATGGATAGTGATGAATATCTCCGCATAACAATCCCTGTAATCAAGCAGCGCAGTTCATGTGGTTACGAGAAATTCATAATGTACAAATCGTGCAGTTATAGAGATCTGACGTATCCGCATTCTCAACGGTAGCCATGGCAAGTATAAATACCTCTACATCTCCATCAAGAAAGGAGAGCTCATGATTATCACAAAAACACATTGTTCACAAGTGTTCTTTACTTTCTTCAAATAAGGATACTTATTCTCATGCCCGAAGGTCTTCGACCGTCACCACACTGGTGCTCCTGGCCTGATAGCCATTCTTTTGTTTTGTGTTCTTGACAGGATCAATCAGGAGCGTCCAACTGTTTGTGGTGAAAAATCCCCACCACATTGGTGCTTTCTTTGAGATCTCTTAAGTTTACACTCAGAGTTTCCTCCCCTTCGTAAACACTACCCTAAAAATTCATCCTCAAACAGTCTCGCCAACGATGATGGCCCCGACAAAGAAGGCCACTTCGCAAATTGTTGCCCCAATGACCGCCTCCAAGGGCAAGAAGATAGTCAATGGGGGCAAGAGTAACGCAGAACTCCACACAAAACCAGACGTTATTCTTCGGTCGTGGAGAAGCACTCCTCACCAACAATCACATCGGAGGAGGAAGCCAACAAGCACGAGTCTCGTCTGCCTACTTAAGGACGACTCCTTCAAATGTTAGCCCAACTCCAGAAGCGACTAGACAAACAGGAGGCGGGGACAACCCGTAAGCACAAGAAGTTTTCCCTAGAGAGGGATGCCGCTATGCGCGTCCAGAACCAGCTCCTCACTCAGATGGAGGTGCTCCGAAGAGCTCGGGTGAGGGGCTCAAATGAGGAGTAGTCCCGCATTCATTCCTCACAACCGCACGCTATGAATACTACCGGCACTGGGATAGTTGAAGGCGTCGCCGATCCGCGTCCCCACATCTCGAGGAACGCTCCGATGAGAGCGAACCCCCCCAGATCCACAAAGACTCCTCGTATCGAGGACTTGGTGGAGATGGTCAGGAAGTAGATCGACGAAGATAAATCGCATCCCCGCGGTGGGACAGGATCTTCCATTCTGAGGATATCTGATTTCCCTCTTTCAGAAGAGATCATGTCACATCGCTTTTCAAAGAAGTTCATGATATCGAGCTTCGATTGCTACACCGGAGCGACCAACCCCGTCCAACACCTCCGAGCCTGCCAGAACAAGATGGCAGTCCACTCCCATGATAATTACCTCATGTGTCGGGTGTTTCTCTCCAGTCTCAAAGGTGTGACCTTGGACTAGTTCTACTCCCTCCCGTCATGATCCCTCCAAAGCTTCGAGGAGGTTAGTGATGCCTTCTTCAACTAATGCGTCTCATGGTAGGAGTTTAAAAAGATAACAACCACCTCCTCACCATCAAAATGAAGCCTAGAGAGACCCTCAAATACTACATCAGTTATTTTCATAACCATATGGCCATGGTTTACAATTGTAGAGATGATGTTGTTGCGACCACGTTCATTGCCAAACTGCAGAATGACTATTCCTTCTGCAAGCATTTGGTGAAGCACGACATCACCAACATGAAGGATATTTTATCTCGAGACCAAAAGTACGTCCAGCTGAAAGAAATGACGCGAGGCTCGATGACCCGACCTTCAAACAAAAGAGCGAGGGATAGAAGACTAAGCCACACTTTGCTCCTTCAAAAAAAACTCAAAACTGAGGGCAGAACAACTTCAAGAAGCAACCTCAATCAAGTTCTTCTCAGAATCCTGTTAAGGTCTCTAGAGTTGACACTGGTTTCACTCCTTTCAAGACCTCCATCGACCGGATCTTTAGCGTGATCCAAGACTAATACTGGCTGAGGCGTCCGAGACCGCTTTCGCCTAATCCAAAGGGCCCCTAAGCTTGGACTACTACGCCTTTCATGATGAGATGGGCCACCAGACAATTGATTGTCAGCATCTCTGAAAGCAACTCTAGGAACTTGTCAACCAAGGGTATCAAAGAGTTTATCTTAAATCCTGCAGAACATCCGGAGGTCAAGGTGCAGAAGGAAATGCCCAAAGCTCATCAACATAAGAGTCTGACGAGTCGCGCTCTAAACAACTACCAGGAAGTAGATGCCATATTCGGCGCCTGCCCACTGGAGGACACCATGTCGAGAGAGAGGTTCATTTATATTAATGAGGCCCATAGGGGCAATTTCTCGACGGTCTTGACTTGTCCTCCTCTGACCCCGAACAAGCCAATCATGTTCGTGAAAGTAGATGCATGGCGGTTCATTTTCCGCGCAACGATGCCTTGATCATAACCATGCACATCAGCAATTGCCGAATGTTCAAGATCCTGGTCGACAGCGGGAGTAGCATCAACATCCTATATGGAGGTGCTCTGGACATAATGGAGGATACCCTGGAGGCGGCCCGAGCCATGATCTATTCTCAAACTCAATCTAACTTATACGGGTTTGACGGGAATGAGACTCGATCTTTTGGCATGATCTCACTCTCGTTCTGTGCTGATCCATATAATGTTATTACAGAGTTTTTCATGATCGACGTCGAGTCCCTACACAACGTGATCCTCGGTCGGCCTTGGATGCACATGATGAGGGTCATCCTGTCCAGCTACTACCAACTTCTGTGGTATCCCACCCCAACGGGAACTGCATATATAAGGGGAAGTCGTGGCCCAGAGCATTGCTGCCATCGCTTGAAAGAAATCTGAATTGACGGCAAATAATGCAAGGGTGGACTCCACCAAGACAATCCCTAAGGGAAGAAAGAGAAATAAATTACCACCCAATAGCAATTACAGAGCGATGAAATCCAAGAGATTGACTCCTCCGATGAATCAGAGGCTTCCAACAGTCGATTGGAGGAAGACGCGGAGCTGATCCATGTGGACCCCTTGCATCTGAAGTGAGCCCTCTGGATCATGGCAAATCTTCCAGTAGATAAAAAGGTAAGATTTAAAGATTTCTTATCTGATAACCTAGATGTGTTCTCCTGGACCCCCCACAGATACACCAGGAGCCGATCCATCCATCATCTATCAATGACCATCCATTGACCAAGCAAAAGTCAAGGAAGAAGAACGCGAAGAGATGCCAAGCTCTCCGTTTAGAATTGACTGGTTACTATGAGCCGACTTCATCAGAGAGACACATTATCCTGATTAGCTCGCTAACCTAGTCTTGATGAAGAAGAAGAGCGGCAAATGGAGAATCTGCATTGACTTCACCAACATTAATAAAGCCTATCCCAAAGATAGCTTTCCTTGACGAGGATCGACCAATTGGTGGATGCGATGGCCGGACATAAACTTCTCGGCATCATGAATGCTTACTCGGGATACAACTAAATCAAGATGCATCCACCTGATGGAGATAAGATGGTATTCATCACTGATCGAGGGATATACTGCTACAAAGTGATGCCCTTCGGATTGAAAAATATCAGAGTAACTTTCTAGCAGATGGTCAACAAGGTCTATGAGGAGCAGATCGGGCGTACTATGGAGGTGTATGCTGATAACATGCTTGTGAAGAGCCTCTGGTGTGTCAACCACCTACAACACTTGAGTGAGGTGTTCGACTGCCTTCAAAAATATAAGGTTCGGCTCAACCCGAGAAATGCACCTTCTGTATGGCCTCCTGAACATTCTTGGGATATATGGTCACTCAGCGAGGTATCGAAGCCAACCTTGACCAGATATCGCTATCCTGAGTACTTGATGGCCTGAACATGTATCAAGGAGTGGACGCCTCACAACATTGAATCAGTTCCCCAGCCAGTCCATGGATAAATGTAAGTCGTTCTTCCTAGCCATCAAGAAGAATATAGCAGATTTTCGTTGGAATGATGAATATGAAGCCGCGTTTCAAGGCCTGAAGAAGTATATGGCCTCTCCTCCTTTCCTATCCAAGCTTGTCACCAGGAAAGCACTATTTCATTAACTTATAGTATCGGAGTCAGCTGTGAGCGGAACCATGGTTCGGAAAGATGAAGGTGTACTATAGCCTATCTACTATATCAGCAAGTCTCTGCTCAGTGTCGACACTAGATCCAAAGGATGGAGAAGATGTAACTATCCCTCTTTATCATCTCGAGAAAGCTGAAGCACTACTTTCAATCTTTTCAGATCATCGTACTAACAGAGCATGCTCTGAGAAGCATTATGGAGAATCCGCTGGCTACCGGGCAGATAGAAAAATGAGCCACAAAGTTGAAACCCTATGGGACTAGGTACGAGTCAAGGACAACAATCAAGGGGTAGGTCTTGGCTGACTTCATCGCCAAGTTCACTCCAGGACCCCCGATACCGTGCAACCTTCTGAAGGTGGGTCCTTAATGTGGATGAAGCATTGAATAGCAAGGGTTCTGGGATAGGGATAATCTTCACTACTCCAAAAGGATCCATAATTGAGTAGTCCTTCACCTTAGGCTTCCCTGCCACCAACAATGAAGCCGAGTACAAAGCCGTCATCGCTGATCTCAAAATGGCCACAACCCTTGAAGTCACTGGACTCGAGCTCCGCTGCGACTCACTACTGGTGGTGAGTCAAGACAAAAGGGAATACACCACCAAGGACGAGCGAATGACAGTATACCTACAGCTCGTACTCAGCCTCAGATCAAAATTTCCCCACTGCAACTTCAAGCAGATCTTTGGATCAGAGAACAATCACGCAGACTTTCTTGCCAATCTGGGATCAGTTATTAAGCATCAGTTCCGGAGGGAGATCCCTGTCGAACACATTGTAGAGCCCAGCATTCGCCGATCTGGGGGCGAGGTGCTCCACTTAGACACCTTCCCGGGATGGAGAGACCCTATCATCGCCTATTTAAAGGATGGGGTCCTGCCTGATGATAGAGCTGAAGCACAAAAGCTTTAATACTTGGCGATGAGGTACACTTTTCTAGGAGATCTCCTGTATAAGAAATCCTACTCCAAGATCCACTTCAAACCTTATCTAAGGTATCTCGGACCAGACGAAGCAAAGAAGGTAATGCAGGAGATCCACGATGACGACTGTGGGAATCATGCAGGTGACCGATCCTTCACCCATAAAGTCATCAATCAGGGATATTACTGGCACAAGATGTTCCATGATGCTAAGAAGTATGTGAAGAAGTGCCCATAATGTTAAAGATTCATTTTATCCTCGAGCAGGCCAAGCAAATACCTTCACACACTCTGGAGCCCCAAGCCCTTCATGCAACAGGGACTGGATGTAGTGGGCCCTCTTCCTCGAGCACAGCCTCAGCTTCGGTTCCTACTAGTCACCACCGACTACTTCACGAAATGGATCAAAGTTGTACCTCTCTCAGAAGTCACTTTGGCATCAAGTGACATCAAGTGATCAAGTTCCTGTAGTAGAATATTGTGTGTCACTTCGGCCTCCCACACACTATTATCTCCGATAATAGGACGAACTTCACCAGTAAGGAGGTATCCACCTTTTGTACCAAGTATAAGATCGCCCATCGATTCTCTATGCCATACTTTCCACAAATCAACAGCCAGGGCGAGATCAACAATCGCACCATCCTCGACAGCCTGTACAAAAACCTCGGTAAGGCTAAAGGCAAATGAGTCAAACAACTGCTAGGAGTACTCTGGGCATATCGAACCACAAAGCTCGTCCCTATATGAGAGACTCCATTTTCCCTAGCTTACAGAATAGAGGCTATCATTCTGGTCAATGTTTGCATGCCAATGCTGCGTACGAAAGTCATCGAGTGGGACCAAAACACCGTTCAGCTCCGGCTAGCGCAAAATCATTTTGAAGAGAGGCGGCGATAAGCCATGATCCAAATCGCAGCCTACCAGCAGCAAATCAAAGAAGCACATCCTAAGAAGGTGAAGCCTCGGGAATTCTAAATCGGAGACCTGATCCTAAAATGCGTCATCTGGAGCACTGGAGAGAGATACAAAAAACTGGGGGCCAATTGGGAGGGACCTTATATCGTGGTCGTCAAAAAAGGCAAGGGTTCTTACATCTTGGCAACCCACGACGAGAAGGTACTCGATAAACAGTGAAAATCTTTTCATCTGAAATGATACTACGTGTAAATTCTAATCTTATTCAATGGAAAGAATCGATGTTGGGTATATTCTCTCCCCATTCTGAGCATTCCTCTCCTCTATGTCCACGACGTATCATACAACATATATCGGGTCTTCATCCTAACGGCTAAGATCTCCATGGAGGCTCTCCTGAATGACGAAAGCGCTCTTGATGGTCGCGCTTATGGCCTATATAGGGTCTTTACTCTGACGGCTAAGACCTACACGGAGGCACTCCTGAAAGATGAAAGCGCTCTTGATGGTGGCCCTTACAGCCTATATTAGATCTTCACCCTGACGACTAAGACCTACAAGAAGGCTCTCCAGAAAGACAAAAACACTCTTAACGGTCACTTTACAGCCTATAGCGGGTGTTCAAACTGACGACTAAGACTTACACGGAGGTTCTCCTGAAAGACGAAAGTGCTCCAAATGGTCACTCTATAGCCTATAGCGGGTCTTCACCCTGACGGTTAAGACCTACACGGAGGTTCTCAATATGGCAAAAGGCAAGTGCACTAATCGTTTACAAGAAATAAAGTGGTGAATAGAGTGTCGAATCTACAATGATTGTTATCTTATTAAGTACCAAAGGTGTATTAACTCAAAGCTTTATTTGAAATATAGATAAAAATAGAGAAGTAAATTAAACTAAAAAGATATTCGCTTTGGATATGAAAACACAAAGGTAACTGATTTCAACAACTTAATAATCCGATTTAACAAGTTAGTTTTGCTGATAACTACATACTACTCATGTTAACAATCAAAAAACTCTATTTTAATTAACAATCTCTATCGAGTAAATTAAATCTAATTTTAAAGTAGAACCCACAATCTATCAATCTAATGAATTTACTAGCCAAAGTAGCATAAGATCTGTGATTTTTCTCTTTAGATGCACAACATATGCTTCTCCTATCAATCTCAGCCTGTAAGAAGTGATTTCTAATACTATGAATTATTGCTAAGTTATCTTCTATCAGTTTCCAACCTAGCCATCAATATAATTGTTGTTGTTAACTGATAGACATTAAAACAGAAAAAGAAACTTAACATACATGAAATTTAACATGAAGAACGGAGTAGTGATATAAATTAACATAAAACATTAAATCTTCATATAAATTGCCTACATCAATCCCTAACTATGTAGATTTAGTTCATGATAAACAAATTGCAAAGCAAAATAATACACACGATTTCAATCTTCATATAGTAAATTAAAAAAGAAAGGATAGGATAACATCAATTTAGAGATCACGTCTAATCCTTAGTTGTCGCTTCTTCTCTGATCTTCTTCTTCAAAGCATAAGAATTTCTTCTCCAAAAATCAAAATTTTATATAACAAAAAATATTTACAAGAGAGAACCTAAAACCTAAATTATAAAGCCTCTTTTATAATTTGAAATTCCCTACTCTAAAGCTTATATATTACAAGAGATTGATGCTATATTTATAAACCTTAGAGACCTATTCCAGTAATGAATACATGGAGAACTCCAAACTCAACTTCAACTTGGTGTTGGTATTTGATCCTGATTTGTATTGCAGCTAGCTCATAATAATTACTAAAAACAAACAGTCAAACGAATGAATTAGCAAAAGTTATCAACATAAAAGTTGTACCCCTCATATTAAATCATCTGAATTAGACTTCTATAGCAAATGTTATGATCAAAATACTGAAACATATGCAATCTGAATCTAATTCTGATTCTGACTTCTGGTTAACCAGTCAACGGTGAATCCGTCGTTTGACTTTGACATTTGACTCTGAAATTTTTGTGGATGGCTTATCTTCAAGTGTGGATTCTATTTCACTCTCTGAATTCATTTCTAGATCTCTGTATTGTAGACTGTCCAAAAATCATCAAGGACAAGTCATTGATGCGAGCCTCACTTCAACGCGAAGGTCGCATTTTGAACTGAAACGCGAACCCGCGTCCCAAGAAGTATGGAGACTTCAGACGTGGGCCTAAGCAAGCCCACGTTCAACGCGAGTTTGAGTAACTTCGCATCCCAACCAATACGATTCTAAGTAATTTTGTGTTTCAGATCAAGTGCGAGTCTGAGTAACTTGGCGCTCCACTTTAGACGCGAGTCTGAGAAACCTTACGTCTCACTTCAAACGCAAATCTGAGCAACTCCGCATTACTGGGTCAATTAACTTCCCACATAATGGTGGAGTTAATCTCCATTATGGAGAGATTTTAGGGGAAGACAATATCCCTATGACTCCCTATAAATAGCCTGAGTTGCTATGAGGGGCGGGATTTTCTTTGGAATCAGGGTGGCTTCTTTGGAATCAAGAGAATTTCTTTGAATCCAGGCTCTTTTTGAATCCAAAGAGAGTACTTTTGGAGAAAAAGAGTAGTCAGTGGACTCTAAACACTTTGCATGTTAAAAATAAAGTTCCCCTTTGATTAGTCTTCGAGAGCATTCTGAAGAGAAGCTAGACAATTGATTGTAACACAATATTGCATATTTTACCACATAATCCCCATGCATATTACAATTAAATACATGATTTTTACTAATCTTCTCTATATATTTACAGGTCTACACTTAAATGGAGAGAAAGCCAATAATCACTTTAATTAGCAATAATTAAAGTGATTAATTTCAAATCCAAGATTAAGCCCAAATCTAATCCAGAATCTAGAGAGATCCGCGCAACAAACGAAGAATCCAGAAGGTCCACGTGGCTAAACAAACTCGTAACAACCCACAACAGAAAGTGGTTAGCCAACGGCCGCCGTTTTGCCGCGCCTTGCCGCCAGAACGCGGCAGATCTGGGGCCGTTGAGCCCCAGATTTTGCGCCAACAGACTGGGTTCTGGATCCTTCTCCTGGGGGCTATAAATACCTGCACCTGGCCTGCGAGCAGAGACTGAACAGCAAGAGGAGGAGATTAGAGATTAGTTGCATGTATTAGGTTTTCTTTATGTTGTAGTCCTCCTTCCTCTTCTTCCCTAGATTTCATTGCAAGAGAGAGATTGTAAGAGAGAGAGAGAGAGCTTGTATCATCAAGGAGTGACAACTTGAAGCAATACAAGGATTGATCCATTCTCTTCAATTCTACTCGAGCTTGATTCTAGTTTACTCGCTTTCTTTACTTGCTTTCTTTACTTGCTTTCTTTTTACTTCATGTTTTGCTTTGTTTTTGTTATGGCTTGTAGCTAACTCTTTCTCCATGTACTAGCTAACCACTAGCCTTGCCATCTTCACCAACTCATGGGTGATCGCTTTACTTCATCTTGCAAGTTGGATGGTCTTCTCTTCTCCGACGAGTTAAACCACCCGTCATCATAGTGAGAAAGTAATTAGATCAACACGCAAGACGAAACCTACGCTGATGGAGTGACAACATGAGGCACGCTTTCACTATCACGGAGTTTGGTAAGCTTTGGTAAGGTAGCTAGGTAAGCTAGTCATGGTTTTCTTCTTTCCAAGCAATTCTATTCTTGATCTCTTTCCAATTCTCATCATGAACAATTCTTCCACTTCTTGCATTTCTTGTTCCATGTTTTATCTATTCTTTTGAGTAAAGAAGACACTTCGTTTACTCTTCTCACTACGATTCGTAACGCTTCTATCGCTAGCTCTCCCTGAGGTTCGACACGGTATAGCTCTATACTATATCGGAGACAAGAAAGGTTGTATTGAACTTTATACATACATAGCACCAAGGTAAATTCTAAACAACATTTACATACACCTTTCCCGTCTCAATCAAATTTTTGGCGCCGTTGCCGGGGAGAGCAACGATTTTCTTTAAAGTGAGAAACTAAACGAACTTTCTTCTCTGTTGCAGGTTACAGGAGAAGAAACAGGAAAATTTTGCTTGCAGTGACATATAAGTGGACCTGGGCCTCTGCTCTCGAAAGCAGAGACCAGGATCCCTCCAAATTGCCGCAATTTCTGGGATTTTGCCGCAGATTTGCGGCAATAAGGAGTGAACTTCTGATAAAATTTCTGCAGGGCCTCTGGTTCTGCAAAACACAGCTGCTGATATATCTGAAATTCTGTATTCTTCACCTTATTCCTGCTTAATTAAAAAACAGTAAAAGTTGGTTGAAATTGTTAAAAATTGTTTAGACATTTGCATTCTACGCACGTGTCTTTCAATTCTTTACTTTTACTGTTGAAGAGTGCTGGAGGCAAGGTACGTTTCGCATTGCATATAGACTAGGAATCATCTCTTGCTTGATTTTCATGCTTTGAGTGAATCTTAGTGATATTTCTTGTACACTTGCACAATTCAATTTTAAGGGCATACCCGTAAATAAGATAAGGTGGGGGAGTTCATTACCCTTTCCTTAGCCCGAAAACCACAATCCCAAGCACTCACTAACCCAAGCCTAATTTAATAAAAAAGTAGACGTTGGCCCTAGGGACATCTCGGACTCACTTAGGAGATTATCCTAAGGGGGAAAAGTGTTAGAATTTAACTCTTGCAAAATCAGTGTCTAGGAAAGGGGTTGAGGGCCGAAAGCCCGAAGGTTGCTGGTTACTTAATTAAGGAACGTCTCTGACGGAAAACCTCCCACCAACCTTACCCTTCCCTGGCTGATTAGCTCGTGGTTAGAGTCTGCACTAAACCTCCCGTGGACAGTCTATCAGTTAGGAGTCGTCTAGGTCATAGGTCTACCCTAACTTAGGTTAGAATTTTTTTTTCTTTTGTTTGTTTGTTTGTTTGTTTGTTTTTGTTTGTGATTGTGTGATATGGCATTCAACGGTTACAATTCTTTCCATCATAATAATAATCCATATTTCACACCGATTCCATATTCGGATAATTCCAACCCGGTGTTTTACAATATGCAACAACCACATACACCGGGTTGGCCTTATCCGAATCAATATGACCCATACCCCCCATCTAATAATTATAATTTCCATAATAATTTCAACTCTTCACCGAGTCATTGGGGATTCCAGTCCCCGAGTTTAATTATCAACCTCCTTGTCCACCATATCCATCTAGTCCACAATATCCACAATATTCATTTCCAGATTCTGCTTCATATACTCCTTTTTCTGAACCACCAATTGAAGAAAAATCTGAGTTACTAAGGAGTATAGAAGCCAATTTACAGAGGGTCGAGCAACAACTTCAAGAAACATTTGCCCCTCCAATTCCACAGTATTTTCAAGAGTCTTACTCACTTCCACCTTCTCCTAATGAACAACCATTTGCCTTGGAAACGAGTAAAGATCTCTTGTGTGAGTCCATTTTTTCATCACCACACATTTTTGACTCACAATTTCATCACCAATTCCAAGATAATACTTCATCTTTCCATCAAAACAATGAAGTCATCAATTATGGGAAGATGCTTGAAGACATGACTAATGCTCAAAATTCTAGGAATCATGACATAGATTTGATGATCCAAACTCTTCATTCTCATCCTATTTCTAATGTCACTAGCCACTCTGTTAAAACCAAAGAGTCATGTAGTCTTGGAAATCCAGATTCAATTTCAGCACACTCACCTGAACTTGTCCAAAATTCAAATCCTATTGACATTTTGGCAAGTTTTTCATTTCCTAAAATTGAACTTGTCCAAACGTCAAATCCCATTGACATTTTGGCAAGTTTTTCATCTCTTAAACCTGAACTTGTCCAAACTTCAGATCCAATTGACATTTTGGCAAGTTTTCCTTTTCTGAAATTGAACTCAAACATGAATATGATCCTGAACTTCCATTTGATGATTCATTTTCCTTCCTGATTCAATTATGACTCCAGTGTCTTCACATGATTTCACTTCATTTCCCGAGTCAGTATTGGATCCAGTGCCAGTCCATTTTGAAATTGAATCACCAATCTTTGATGATCATAGTGAACTTGACCAATTCCATACTTTTGAAAGTCCCATTGATAAATTGGCAAGTTCACATTTTTGTGGAATTGAATTACATGAGGAATGTGATCTTGAACCCCAACTTTGTGATTCACTTCTTTTTCCAGATTCAATAATGACTCCGGTAACTTTACCTGACTTCAATCTTTTCCCGGAGTCGACATTGGATCCTGTCCCAATTCATAATGAAGTTAAATCACCCATCTTTGAGGATCATATTAAACTTGACCAATTCTACACTTCTGAAGATAATATTGATAAATTGGCAAGTTCCTCATGTATTGAACTACATATGGAATGTGACTTAGATTCTCACTATCTCTTTACTTCTGAAACTGATTGTACAATTCTATCAGAAGATTTTGACTTAAGTTTCGAAGAATTGTATGGCGATGAGCTTGAATTCCTTAATATTGGAAGTAAAGAGATATCACCCATATTAGGTCACATCCCATTGTTGGAAAATGATTGTGGACTTGAGCTTCATTTTCTTGACTTGGACCAAATTCCTGAACTCACTTTGACTCCTACACCTTCACTTGACTTCGGTCACTTTCCTGAGTCAGTATTCGTTCCTATCCCTCCTGAGTCCAAGTCAACCGTTCTGTCATTTCATACATCATTCTGGGACAAGGTGGTTGACAAATTTGACTCTGAAATTTATTATGGAAAATGGAAATTAGATGGGGTCATGTACTTAATAAAAATCTTTAATGGATTTATCTTTTTAGTGGGTCATATTCATGATATTTCTGGTGGGTTCCTGAAAACCCAACGTAAAGTTGATTGGGCCATGTTTCGTGGACCAATCCGACCGCCACCGGAACCACCACCTTGAGGTGATTTTTTTCCTTCCCTCTCTATTTTGTTTCATGCATACATATATCATGATGCATTGAGGACAATGCATGAAATAAGTGTGGGGGAGGGTTTACTAACATAGGATTTTTCATTTTTTAGGATTTTCATTTTCTTTTTAGGTTTTATTTTCTTTTAGATTTTATCTTTCTTTATAGATTTTCTATTTTCTTTTAGATTTTACTTTTAATAATAAAAATAAAAAATATATATATATAAAAATAAAAACTTTTTGAAATAAGAGACAAAGTTTTGATCTATTTTTAAGAAAATTAAGATGTATCTTAGGAATTAAGAAAGCCTTAATTATGACATTTTAAACATAGTTGAAATAATAGATCTTGTTTAAAATTATAGGATAAGTAAGTAAAATTGGTGAGATATTTTTATCTTGAATTTTTTGCCTTAGATAAATATGCACTTTACACTTACACATTTCTTGGGATGGAAACAAAGACCAAAATGCCATATAAATAAAAAAAAAAGAAAAAGAAAAAAAAATATATAAATAAAACATCACTTATTAAGCTGGATAACTATGCCTCAAGAAGCATGGTTACTCACGCCTAACGGTGATCTCACTTATTAAGCTGGATAATTATGCCTCAAGAAGCATGATTATTCACGCCTAACGGTGATTATAAATAATCCCCTTTAGTTTTGTGGCCTTTTTTACTCGAGTCCTTAAACCCGAGGGATGTTTTCTCATCTGGTGCCCTAAGACCATCTGGTTTGGGAGTCATCGGTTAAAGGCTCGTTACAAGGGTGAACTAGAAAGCCTAAACTAAGGGAAGAAAAAAGAAAAAAAAAATATATATAAATAAATAAATGGCTTGATGGTTGGAGTTGAAATCCCAGAAATCTTCACTGTCACGGTGTGCATATTATCTAGGTTTTATGAAAGATAAAGTATTCAATCCAATTTGGAATTCTTACCTTAATTGAAGACAAGATCTTGCATAGAGACTAAGTTTAAGAAAGAATGATTATAGGTGGACTTATGACCTAAGATCACTTATATTTTTGCAAAAATAGTTCGTAAACATGTCTCTTATTCAAAATGAGTTTTCAAAATACTAACATTTGTTTTCCTTCTTTATGGATTTTGTGGGTGTAATCCGCTGAAAACCCTCAGGAGACAACACTCCTCCTCTAGGGTAACCTAGAGGTTTAACGGCTTGTTGCACGTGCTCAGTGCAATCGCGTCACCTGCGAAAGTGGTGCAATAAATTGATAGTTAGGATTTTCTTTTCTTTTCTTTATTTTGCTCGGGACGAGCAAAAGAATAAGTGTGGGGTGTGATTGTAACACAATATTGCATATTTTACCACATAATCCCCATGCATATTACAAATAAATACATGATTTTTACTAATCTTCTCTATATATTTACAGGTCTACACTTAAATGGAGAGAAAGCCAATAATCACTTTAATTAGCAATAATTAAAGTGATTAATTTCAAATCCAAGATTAAGCCCAAATCTAATCCAGAATCTAGAGAGATCCGCGCAACAAACGAAGAATCCAGAAGGTCCACGTGGCTAAACAAACTCGTAACAACCCACAACAGAAAGTGGTTAGCCAACGGCCGCCGTTTTGCCGCGCCTTGCCGCCAGAACGCGGCAGATCTGGGGCCGTTGAGCCCCAGATTTTGCGCCAACAGACTGGGTTCTGGATCCTTCTCCTGGGGGCTATAAATACCTGCACCTGGCCTGCGAGCAGAGACTGAACAGCAAGAGGAGGAGATTAGAGATTAGTTGCATGTATTAGGTTTTCTTTATGTTGTAGTCCTCCTTCCTCTTCTTCCCTAGATTTCATTGCAAGAGAGAGATTGTAAGAGAGAGAGAGCTTGTATCATCAAGGAGTGACAACTTGAAGCAATACAAGGATTGATCCATTCTCTTCAATTCTACTCGAGCTTGATTCTAGTTTACTCGCTTTCTTTACTTGCTTTCTTTACTTGCTTTCTTTTTACTTCATGTTTTGCTTTGTTTTTGTTATGGCTTGTAGCTAACTCTTTCTCCATGTACTAGCTAACCACTAGCCTTGCCATCTTCACCAACTCATGGGTGATCGCTTTACTTCATCTTGCAAGTTGGATGGTCTTCTCTTCTCCGACGAGTTAAACCACCCGTCATCATAGTGAGAAAGTAATTAGATCAACACGCAAGACGAAACCTACGCTGATGGAGTGACAACATGAGGTACGCTTTCACTATCACGGAGTTTGGTAAGCTTTGGTAAGGTAGCTAGGTAAGCTAGTCATGGTTTTCTTCTTTCCAAGCAATTCTATTCTTGATCTCTTTCCAATTCTCATCATGAACAATTCTTCCACTTCTTGCATTTCTTGTTCCATGTTTTATCTATTCTTTTGAGCAAAGAAGACACTTCGTTTACTCTTCTCTCTACGATTCGTAACGCTTCTATCGCTAGCTCTCCCTGAGGTTCGACACGGTATAGCTCTATACTATATCGGAGACAAGAAAAGGTTGTATTGAACTTTATACATACATAGCACCAAGGTAAATTCTAAACAACATTTACATACACCTTTCCCGTCTCAATCAACAATCGGCCGGTCAATGGAGAACAAGAATCACTCTCCACCGTCACTCAAAAAACCCAGTTTTAAACAAAGGGGAGAACCGAGTCTTCTTCCCTCTTTTGTAATCGGAATCATTCCATTGTAATTTTTCAGCCACCCAAAGAAATCTTACTTCGCGCTATTATTCTGAGGCAAATAAAAGATGGCGACTCCGCTGGGGACTTCCTTCTCTACTGACGAGAATGTTATGGCACAAGCCGATGTACGGCTCCTTGGGAAGACAGTAGAGTCCATCGTCGTTGAATTCGACCAAGGGAAGTTTGAGGAGTTCCTTTCCTTAGGCTCTGCCAGTCGCAAGGCAATGCGGTAATACCGTAAAGTCTCTTCTGAGACTCTCTCTCGAATCTCTTTGGAGATTGCCCGCACCATTGCTCATAACGCAAAGGGCGCCACTTCTGAAGAGGTTCTGAAAACCTCTCATGCCCACACTGCCCGCATCAATGTCTCTCGGGAGACCCACAGGGCAAAAGCGCTGATGACCACATAGACGATGAAGGTCAATTTCGCCGTCCTCCTCCTCTCCAAAATATGCAATTCCAGGTTGCCGGGAACCCATGCGGCTTAACTGGAATGTTGAACGTCGACGCAGGCGCTGCGCACACTGAAAACAGCTTGAAGAGTCTGTAGAGATAATCTATTCTACACATTCAGAATGCAAGGTTGACACCCGCGTTTCTCTCAAGCAACGCAAGGATCGCGTTTCTGACCCAGAACGCAAGTCTCGCGTTCTTCAACAACGCGAGGTCCTCGTCAAACACAAGACTCAAATTTTAACAGCTCCAAAACGTGAGGACCGCGCTCTATCTGTCCCAGAACGTGAGGCTGCATTTCAACAAAACGCGAAAGCCGCGTTTCAACTCAATGCCAGGTCCGCGTTTTAACAAAAAAACGTGAGGCTCGCGTTCAACCAAAAAAGCCTTCACCCCTAGGGGTTCGAGGCTAGTTCCTCAGAATCCCCTCAACGAACCTAAGGGACTGCCTGATAAGAAAGAGGAGCATCCATCAGATAGCCTCTCGATGTCACTGTGAGCAACTAATCTCGGCAGTGCTCTCTAATTGCCATTGAGGCTTTCAGACGAACAAACCTTTAGTGTTTAGCCGATTGTCAACGGCTTCAGAGTCAACAAAAAGGCGATGATCTCGGAAGATGAAATCATTCTTCAACGTCGAGTACCCATAAGTGACTGCGAATATGGTGGGGTTGATTTCCACACCAAATAAGTCCAAGGGAAGCAACTGGCTATCAGCTCAGAGGAGTCGAATGTTGAGCGATCTACAAGTTTGAAAGATGTCCTTATTAAACCTGAAGGGGTCTATTAGCACACTCGGACCCGCACAGGAACGATCGCGCCAGTCGACTACAATCTGCTGGCTAAGGGGATTTAAGTGAATGATGAGCGTTTCGCCATCATCGAATCCCAGTCTTCGAATTCCAGCTCGGAGACAACCGCCTTTGCTTACATGGCAGGAACTCCCAAAGAAATGGCCAAGCTATTCGAAAAGCAAGCCCGAGTCCAACGAAAGAAGTTTGATATGATTTGAGCCCAACAAAAATCTATTGACACCCTTAAGCAGATGATATCACAACTGCTTAAGGACAAAAAGAAGTCGAAGGCCAAGACTCCTTCCAAAAAATCTAAAGGCAAATGGAAGGAATGGGAGAGCTCATCCTCTGTGAACACCGAGAATGAAGATCATTCTAACTCTGAGTCACCCAAGTCTTCATCTGAAGAGGAGAATAACTCAGAGAATGGAAGTACTTATTCCAAAAGGATGAGTAAATTAGAGCAATGCCTTGAGGCCCTTGCCAACCGAGATAGACTCTAAGAAGTGGGGATAGTCTTACCCTACCCAGCAGAGTGGGATACGACATCTTACCCTCCCAAATTCAAGGCACTGACCCTTTACACTTTCGACGGTAAAGGGTTACCGAACCAAAACGATGCCATTTTGGCTCGTTTATTCATTGGCACTCTTAAGGGAATTACCTTTGAGTGGTTCATGAAACTTCCTACTGGCTCAATTAAAACATGGGCCGACCTTGAGGAGTTATTTCTAGCTCGTTTCTTTGAAGACGATTCAGATATATCGGTGCCGACTCTCCTTGCAGCCAAGCAGAAGAAATCAGAGTCTATCAAAACTTTCGTCGAGAGATTTCAGAGCATGGCACTCTGTTGTCCTAGCAGCATGACCCAGTCTACGCTGGTCGAGACATGCCGTCACAATCTGCAAACTTCCCTGCTCGCTCAAATGGGGGTGGCGGGATGTCGCACTTGGAAGCAGTTGATGCTACAAGGCGAACAAGCAGAAGAGATCATCGCTCGGGTCAGGGCAGAAGAAAAGACAACAAGCCGAGACCCGACAAGTCAATGGACGCGCAGCAGAGTCATCTTCTCAACCAAGAAGAAGGGATACTCTGGCGACAGAAGTCAAATCACCTTCAAAGACCCAGAGTCAGAGGAGCCATGGCTTCCAGTCAACCACGTGGAAACAAAATGTACTCCTTCAAGGATGAACACGTAGTCTCTTTATTCAAGTTACTCTAAAAGAGTAAAAGACTCAAACTTTCGGAGATCAGACGCCCCGATGAGGTGGGGAAGATAGAAGATCCCAACTACTATTTATATCTCATGATGCTGAGATACCCTACCAAGAACTGCTACATCTTTAAAGATGTCCTTTAGGCTCTGACCGATGAGAAGGTATTGAGCTTCGTCGAGAACAGAAGAAGGTGACTGCCAACATGACAGCTACGTCACCGATTCAATTTGGGCAAAATCATCCGCTAGCACCAACCGGAGTGGTTCCCATCCCGAAAGGAGAACTTAGAGTGGTCAATACTAATCCTTACCACCAGAGAGAGAAAGGACTTATCCCGGTCCCTACTCCTAAAGGAGAGACAATGTGCGTCCATTCTGACATTATCGAAAATCAGCATTGGATAACTGTCATGAGCAGAAAGTCCAGAGGTAAGGCTAAAGTATCTTTCAGCAATGTGGTGATCATCTCTACAAGAGAAACCGAGGAAGATGTCGCCTCCCTTATTAGTTCGGGAGACGAGGAGTCCGCCCTTGTTGCCCACACGGGCACACCTCCCACATCAAAGACTCAATCCGATAAGCAGTACTTGAAATAGTATGGCGAGCTGGTAGCAAACTCCCTACAACTAGCTGAGGAGACAATCGAGCAGTCCACGAGGCCATCCGTGGAAAAGCAGAAAGAGTTTCAACATGTTAAAGCTCTTCCGAAAAGCAGTACGTGACCATCGACTCCCTTCCGTTTTGATGTCTTGGCTTAACTAGCCAACATACCAGCTCGGATTACTCTCTATGAGCTCCTGAGGCTTTCTAAGCCCATAAGAGACACTCTAAAAGAAGCATTAGCAGATTGATTGAACTCCAAAATTGCATTTTTATCATTACTTTTACACATATATCGTTGATCATTCCTTTATTAATTAATGCTATTAAGCATTTTTTTGCTTATGGTGTGTAAAATTCTATAAAAAAAGAAGATAATGAGTAGAAGAAGCTTCTATCCTATCTAAAGTTAGATTTTACATTAAATTGAATTCAAAGGAGGAAAGGGTTAATCTTCATCTCCTAAATTCAAGTTTAAATTCAGAAGATGAAGTCCTAAAAGATGAATGAGATAAAGCTAATTTTATAAGGAATAAGGAGGATAATTCAAATTAAATGGAGTTCAAAATCAATTCAGACTCGGATTCAGACTGTATACTTTTTAGTATTCAGTCTATACGTTTCTCTACATATTTTCAAATTCGATGATTCAAGATGCTACAGAAAGAAGACTTGAAGGGATACAATTCTTATGTTTACTACTCTGTCTAATTCAGCCATCAAATATGTCATATTAAGTAATCAACACGCTAACTTGCTGCAGGATTGAATTTTCGTATTGAATTAGAAAACCTTCTAATTTGTATCCTAGTATGATTAGCTTTAAGGTCTATTTAAAGAGTTGAAATATCTCATAATCTCTCATCTCACATCAGAGAACAAAATTAGGGTTTTTTGTTAGATCTATTTCTTTCCGAATTTTTATTTTTATACGAGGAGGAAGACAATTCTTGTAATTGATCAGGACAATCAATAAACATGTTCTATCTTTCTCATATCTTTATTTTGTTTTTAATTTTACTTTTTCTTTATTTTCTTTATTTATTACTTTCTTTTACTTCCCATGTTTACCATGAGTAGCTAGGTCTTTTCTCATGACTTACTAATATATTACCACCATCACATCTAATGTCTAGTAGATAACCGAATTAAATCATATGCATGCCTACTCCAATCTTTATTCTTGAAGACTCATTAGGATAAGCAACTAGTTTAAACACTTTTGTATTGTTCTTCTTAATCTATACTTGATAAATATTTTGATATTTTAATGTTCAACTTTAAAAGTGTTAGGGTTAAAGATTTGCTTATACTTTCTAATGATATTTCTTACTTTATACTTGACCGACAATCTTGATATTATAATGTTACATCTTAGTTAGTGCTATTTCAACCCGTATCCTACTTCCTGTCCCATGTATCTTACTTGATTTTGTGGTAAAATATCATGTTTAGGATTTGAGGTGAAGTAATTATTTATCTAGCATTACCATGTATGGTGGTTGATTATTAGTAAGGTGTAAACCTTTCTTTTAGTTTAATTCTTTATCCACATACAATTCATCCTTTCTTTTCTAAGTTCTTTAAATAGAGAAGATAATAATAAGACAATATTAGCGAAAAGCTTCCTTTACATCTTTCCCTGAGGTTCGACCCATTTTGCTCTTGCTACAACGGTTAAATTGCGAAGATTCAGAGTTGAAATCAATCACATACACTTTTCATATTCTCTGTATTCTTTTTGGCAATCGAAAGTGTATGTGATTAATTTCAACTCTGAATCTTCGCAATTTAACCACTGTAGCAAGAGCTAAACGAATCAAACCTCAGGGAGAAATACGATGGAAGATTTTCGATAATATTGTCTTCTTATTATCTTCTCTATTTAAAGAACTTAGAAAAGAAAGGATGAATTGTATGTGAATAAAGAATTAAACTAAAAGAAAGGTTCACAACTTACTAATAATCAACCACCATACATGCAAATGCTAGATAGATAATTACTTCACTTCATATCCTAAACATGATATTCTACCACAAAATTGAGTAAAATATATGGGACAGAAACTAGGATACAGGTTGAAATAGCACTAACTAAGATGTAACATTACAATATCAAGCTTGTCGGTCAAGTATAAAGTAAGAAAGATCATTGAAAGTACAAGCAAATCTTTAACCCTAACACTTATTAAAGTTGAATATTGAAATATCAAGATATTTATCAAGTATAGATTAAGAAGAACAAAAAAAAGTGTTTAAACTAGTTTCTTATCCTAATAAGTCTTCAAGAATAAAGATTAGAGTAGTCATGCATATGATCTAATCCGGTTATCTACTAGACATTAGATGTGATGGTGGTGATATATTAGCAAATCATGAGAAAAGACCTCCCTACTCATGGTAAACATGGGAAGCAAAAAAAAATCAAGAAATAAAGAAAATAAAAAAAGTAAAATTAAAACTAAAACAAAGATATGAGAAAGATAGAACATGTTTATTAATTGTCACAATCAATTACAAGAGTTGTCTTTCTCCTCGTACAAAATTACAAATTCGGAAAGAAAATAAATCTAAAGAAAATCCTAATTTTGATCTCTGATGTGAGATGAGTGATTATGAGAATCCAGATCTTTAAATAGACCTCAAAGCTAATCATACTAGAATACAAATTAGAAGGTTTCCTAATTCAATATAGAAATTCAATCCTGCAGCAAGTTGGCATCTTGATCATTGAATATGACTTATCAGATGGCTGTATTGGACAGAGTGATAAACATAAGAATTGTAGCCCTTCAAGTCTTCTTTCTGTAGCATCTTGAAATATTAGATTTAAAAATCTGTTGAGAAACGTATAATCTGTATACTAAAAGGTGTACAGTTTGAATCCAAGTCTGAATTGATTTTGAACTCCATTTTATTTGAATTATCCTCCTTATTTCTTGTAAAATTAGTTTTATCCTATTCATCTTCTAGGACTTCATCTTCTGAATTTGAACTTGAATTTTGGAGATGAAGACTAAACCTTTCCTCCTTTAGATTCAATTTAATTTAAAATCTAACTTTAGATAGAATATAAGCTTCTTCTACTCATTATCTCCTTTTTATTGAATTTCTACACACCATAAGTAAAAAGAAGGTTAATAGCATTAATTAATAAAGGAATGATCAAGGATATATATGTAAAAGTGATGATAAAAATACAATTTTGAAGTACAATTACAGATGTAGAGATTTTGTAGCCCAGGTTCATGCTATGTGTCAAGAGTAAGACGACAACCATTGTCACCATGCCTCAAAGCAGCTTCTCTGAATCACCTTCACCCCAAAAGACATGCAGGTCAAAGGGAAGCATGACAGACCCCTGTACTACACAGGGTATATCGGATCATCTGAAGTGAGCCGTATTCAGGTTGATTCAGGATCCGTGTTTAGCATTATGCCCCGCAGGGTCATGCAATATTTGGGGATCCTTACCCATCGATTGGGCGCCACTCAGACATCCATCTACGACTTCAACGCCAATGGTATGCGCCCGATGGGGAAAATCAAGCATAAGTGTCAGATTGGGGACTTGAAATCAGAGGTGACATGTTATGTCATTGACGCTGACACCTCATACAATCTATTGCTGTGACGACCTTGGATTCACTGCAACGCCATCATCCCATCCACTCTTCATCAAGTAATGAAGTACATTGGTGAAGATTAAAAAGTGAGAACGTTAATGGCCGAAAGGCCTCAGTTCAAAGGAGTTAAAAATTATTTTACTGGTTCCCTCTTTTATCAGGATTCTCCTGAGGCTGATGAGAATCAACACCCAGAAGAACTCGACTCTGGCAATGAAGCAGATACCGAGCCATAAGAAGATGAATGTCCCTAGAAAATAAACCCTCTTGTAACGAGCATTGGCAAGCTTGATTCTGATACCTCCGCTGATGTTGGAAGCGAGTGATTCATCAATGAAGACTTAAATTTGGCTTACTTTTCCGCATTTGCTTCGGATTCAGTGCCATCAGATACTAGTACTGACGCGGACAGTGATCCTTGGTCAACAATGAATACCCTAACATCATTGTATACACCAACGAAGTCATCCCTATTGGTATGCGAAAAGATAAAAGATGCATACAATGCCTCCTTTGAAGTATCAGCCAGACGAAAAGGTCAAAAGCCAATTCTTTTCGGGCGGATCAACACGGAACCCGTAGCTTGCGAAAGATCCGGGGGTAATTCTGAGTCTTCACAATTCTTCCATTATGGACAAAAGTCACGTTACATGATAGAAAGAATGGGGTATGGTTTCACCAAGGAATCAGGCCTTAATTTCGGCAAAGGAAAACGATCACTATTTCATTCTTTTGTACCGAAAGGCAAAGAACCCGACTACTATTACAAGACCCGAAGAGGACTCGACTATGTATCTACACCAGTCTTGTCAGATCCTGAATCTGAAAAAGCGATTTATCATGACAGCTCGTCAGCAACATCATCGTGGGACTCAAACATCATCATTGGCGATATCTTCGGTAGTCCCTCGATGAACATGGTATCAACCAGTCATTTGGAAGAGAACGAAGAAGATACTTTTGAATGCGAAGAATTAATTCAGTCGGACTCTGATCTATGGATTAAACACTTAAATGCTCTTTGGGATGCGTGCTTTGAACAACGCGAATCACCCACTGAGAACAAAGTGACTCAGATAAATCTTGGAGATGAAGCTAACCCCAAGCCCATTTTTATAAGTGAGAGCTTGTCACCTTCTGAGAAAGAAGACCTAATACATCTCATACGAGAGTATATAGATGTCTTCGCTTGAAATTATGAGGACATGCCCGAGCTCGATCCCCAGATTGCTATACATCATCTCAACGTCAACCGGATGCCAAATCAGTCAAACAACAACAACGACAGTTCCGTCCTGAGGTCATGGAAGCAATCGAATCAGAAATCAAAAAGCTTATAGACTCTGGTTTCATCAGGAAGAGCAACATCCCGATTGGATGGCCAATATTGTTTCTGTTCTCAAGAAGAACGAGAAGATCTAAATTTGCATCCACTACAACGATCTGAATGTCGTCTGGCCTAAAGACGAGTTCTCTCTCCCGATCACAGATGTCATGATCGACAATACGTGCGATTTTGAGAGGATGTCTTTCATGGATGGCTTCTCAGGGTATAATCAAATAAAGATGTACTTTGAAGATGAATAGGACACATCCTTCAGGATGCCAGTGGAGTATATTGCTACATAGTGTACCCTTCGGCTTGAAAAATGCTGGTGCGACATATGAACGCGCCATAAATGCGATCTTTCACGAGCATATATGTAAGACCGTAGAATGCTACGTTGATGACATCGCTATGAAAAGCTACGACAAGGGCGATCACCTCGCGAACCTGAGGAAGGTGTTCGACATCATGCAGCTCACCAGTTGAAGCGGAATCCAACCAAGTCCTTCCTCGGGGTAGCCAGTTGTAAGTTCTTTGGATTTGTCGTTACATCCAAAGGAATCCATTTGGATCCTGAGAAGATCCGTGCCATATAAGAGATGCAACCTCCGAGAAATCTCAAAGAAATCAGAGGTCTACAGAGACGATTGGTGTACATCCGGAGATTCATATTAAATATCTCAGAACGTTGCTAACCCTTTACCAAGTTGATGAAGAAGAGAGTCTTATTCGTCTGGGATAATACTTGCCAAGAAACATTTGAAGAGATCAAGGAGTATCTCACACACTCGCCGGTTCTGGTAGCTCCAGTATCAGGAAAGCCCTTTTTGTTATATGTTCGAGCGATGGATCATTCCTTGGGAGCGTTACTAGCCCAGAATAATGATTAAAACCACAAATATGCAATCTACTACTTAAGTAGAACAATGATTGGGGCGGAGCATCGTTACAACCCAATCGAGAAAGAATGATTAGCATTGGTCTTCACTCTCCAGAAGATGTGACACTACCTCATGGGGCAACACATTCAAATCATCTCCAGAGTCAATCCTTTGCGATTACTGATGACAATTCCATCTTCACTGAACAGCAGACTAGCGAAATGGGTCATGTTGCTCTCACAGTATGAGATGCAATTTATGCCACAAAAGGTGATCAAAGGTCAAGCTGTGGCAAATTTTCTGGCCGATCATCTAGCTCTAGAAACTTCAAAACTTTATGACGATCTCCCAGACGAGATCACTGTAGTTAACTTGATCAACGTCTCCTTGAAAGAACAAGCGTGGCAGTTATTCTTTAACAGAGCGTCAAAAATGAATCCCGAGGGAAATATCATCGCAGGTGTTGACACTCTAAAAAAGACAAGATTCCTAACTGGCCTGAACAATGTCTAACTTGTTGACATCTATAAAAGATAAGTGGCAGACAAGCCGACGACCAGTTCTTCACCCATCTCAAAGGGGACGAATCAGTAACTTGGACTCTACTGATCTAGTGAAGCAAACAGTAAGCCGGGATCGTCCTTAAAAGCCCGTGAGAAGGCCCAAGCAAGTCCAGGGACACTAAGTTAGCTCAATACTTAGTCTCGCACAAGCCCATGAGATAAGTCTCGCGTAAGAAACCAAAGTTGCTTAGCATTGTAGGAAGCTCCTTCACAGCCTCGCTGCGAGCTAACTTAAAGCTTCGCCCGGAGATGCTCAGTTAACTCCACAGAAGGTTAACTTCGCTTGAAGCCCCACGCAGTTGCGCGAAAGGTTGACTGGTAGCTTCGCCACAAGTCTTATCCAACTCTATTGAAGAGCTTTATTTTAACTTCGCCAGACGCTTCTCCCAGCTCCGCCATGAGCTCAACGCCACGACTCCGCTGTGGGTCTTTTATGGTCGCCTTTGACCGATCAAATCCCCAGATAAGATCAAATCTAATTAAGATCAAATTTGGCAGTTGCTTGCCATAATCTTTTGACTCTCCCAATCAGGTGAGAAGATCAGGGGAGATCTTTCAGTTATTTAGAAAGAATCAGGGGAGTATCCCTCATTTAGCAGAGCGGATCAAGAGATCAGCGCTACCTGCTATTCCTATCTTCGCGAAAGCAGTCTCTAGCCTCGCGGCAAGGCTACTTTTCAGATGTAAAACAGATTGACTTAATCTGTTTTCAGATTTTCAGGACAATTATACCCCTATTCCCCCTTATAAATAGCCTATCAGGGGCTGGAAAAAAAAAGGAGAGGAGAAACGGCTAAGGATAGAGAGGAGATCGGAAATCTACTCTCTCGCTTTCAAGAATTCAGAGAATTACTTCTCTAATCCTGCAAGGATAAATTCAGGGTGCTAATACCCTAAGATCTTTCTCCCTCTCAAGGAATTTTCAGAACCAGGCGAGAAGGAATTCCCCAAGCGGAGGCAGCTCGAGAAGTAACAAGAGGGCTCTACCGACCTTCTGTTCTCCGATTCCCCGAACCAGGCGAGAACGGAATCCCATCAGGCGGTAGTCCGATTGTCTGATCAATTGCATCGTCAAAGGGATAAAGTGATCGCGCGCTGATCAGATTCCTACCGGCACACTTCCCTAGAAATCTCAGAGGAGATCTATCTGTAATCTTCTTACTGCAGAGAATTACTTGTAATTTAGCTCCTTGACATTTTTTTGTAAGTTTTTCCCTTTGCAAAATCAATGGAAAACAAGATGGTGACTCCGCTGGGGACTGAGTTCTCCACTGTTGAGAATCAAGTGTCACAATGCGACGAGCAGACCTTTGGGTCTATTGCTGAGACGCCGGTCATTCACTCTGGCCAAAAGAAGTTCAAACAACTTCTTCCTGGGGGTAGCAAAAGTCCCCTACGTACGCGCGAGTACAAGAAAGTCGGCGTAGCCGGAACCCCTCTGGCTAATTCTTCAAAGTAAGTCTCTGCTGAGATAGAAAAGGCTCTCCGCAAGCCTATTACGGTCTTCTGGCACAACAAGGAGACGGTGTCGCAATGCGAGGGTCAGAATTTTAAGCCTGTTACCTTCGAAAACCTGGTCGTTCATTTCGATCAAGGAAAATTCGAAGAGCTCCTCTCAGAAGGTAGTCCAGTGCTCCACATATGGAAGCATAGGAAGGTCTCAATGGCCAAGGTTTCGGAGCAGAAACTGGAAGGAGACTCCTCCCAACTCCTCTCAACCGCGCGCGTGGCTAGCCAGGTTCCCTGCGAACTTAAATCTCCCCTCCCAAAGCAGATGTGGAGGCCAAAACAGAAAGCTCTATATGAGGCTTCAGGCATAGCTACGCCACAAGTTCGCCTATCCCACGAAGACCAAGGCAAGATGCCTGCCTGCTTCGTCGAGACTATCAGCCATGAGGTTAGAACGACGACTATACCTTCGCCTAATGCAGGAGCAGTGACTCCTCGCGCCAACCTCGTTCTTCTGAGTGAAGTTACTGATAGCACTACAGGCATAGCGCCAGTACCTCAGGGTACGCGCGGAGTTCCCAGCTGCCAGGCTGGAGCTAAAGCACCTAGCAGTGCTAACCACCTTCGCAGCAAGCTAGCGAACAAAGCACCACAGCGTGTTTCGCTCCCCGACTCCTCAAGCGTTAAGTTCGCCCTTGTGGCAGAGATAAGGGATTATCCCTGGGGGCTGATAGCGTTGCTTATGCAGCTTCAGCGCGTAAGGGTGCTCCTGAAGTTCTTAGCCGCGACGGTAGAACTAAAGCACTATCTAGTGCCAATCACCTCTGTGGTGATGAGAGGAACAATGCATCAACCTGTGTTTCGTTTCCAAAGCTTGCAAGCAATAACGTGGTGTCGAAATTACCTGAACGCATCAATGCGCGATCCACCAGAATCTCTGCACTAAGTCGCTTAAGCCCGGCTGGGTCCGACTTACGAGAATTCTTAGTAAGCAAACGGGAGTCGGAATCACTCCAGACTTCTCCCTCATGTTATCAACAAGTGGGATGTCAGTTGGTGACAGTCCACTCAGTCCATTGCCGGTTAGGACCAATCCCCACCGCTCCTCCACACCGACAGTCAGTTTTGATCGACTATTGTTACAAGCTCTGGTGAAGCATCACAAAAGGGGTGTATCGCAAAATCTGCCAGATCTGCCCTCTGCATCCGTCAATATGATCAGAAGGGGACGAGAGCCGCGTAGGGGCAGACGAGTGCCGCATGCTGCCAACTCTCCTCCCTCTAGTTCTCCAGATCCGGATTATAGTCCAGGCTTACGCCAAGTCTTGGTGCACGAAGAAGGTGTCTTTCGAAATACCAGATCTAGGGTCGCAATACCCTACAGTTATGAATAGCCATCCTCCTCAACTACAGTAACCTCACCAGAACCAATGAAAGGATTATTCTAATGGTCTGATGAGGAGGACGAAGATAGTGGATATGCCTCTTCAGTAACAGTCAGCTCGGTACGAACAGATAGAGTGTCGGTGAATATGGCTGATAACGGTAATGATGACCTCCGTCGACGGTTAGAAGCTCAAGAGCATACCTCTAAAGCTCAGCAGGAAGCCTTAGACAACATTCAACAGATGCTCGCCCAATGATTTAGATGGGAAAGGTGTTGTATTATGGAGTATAAAAATGTATTCGATGTAAAGAGAGTTAAGGTTTAGAAACAACCTCAAGTGCTTAGATCACTCCACAAATGTATTTATATGTTCAATGTACCCTTTCCTATCTCCGTTATAACATAGGGTTATACCGAGTCGATTCTCAGGGAGAGCTAGCGATGGAAGCGTTACGGTCCGTAGTGAAGATGTAAAACGAGAATTCTTCTATGCTTATAAGAATAAAACAATCATGGAAAAAGAAATGAAAGAATGGATGGATATGTTCATGATGGAAAAGTGGAAAGAAATCAAAGAAGATTGGATTTGGACTAACAACTAAAAAGAAAGTGAACTTGAAGAAGCAAACCATGACTAGCTTACCTCACTACCTTGCCAAAACTTACCAAACTCCGTGATAATGAATGCGTGCCTCATGTTGATTTCATCAGCGTAGGTTTGTCTTGCGTGTTGATCTAATTACTTTCTCATGTAGATGAAGGGTGGTTTAACCCATCGGAGAAGAGAAGACCATCCAACTTGTAAGATGAACTAAAGCAATCACCTATGAGTTAGTGAAGATGGCAAGGCTAGTGGTTAGCTAGTACATGGTAGAAAATTTAGCTACAAGCCATTAATGAAGAAAAGCAAAGCATGAAGTAAATTGCAAGAAAGTAAAGAAAGCAAGTAAAGAAAGCAATTAAACTAGAACCAAGCTCAAGTAGAGATGAAGAGAATGGATGAATCCTTGCATTGCTTCAAGTTGTCACTCCTTGATGTACAAGCTCTCTCTCTCTCTTACAACTCTCTCTTGCAATGATTTCTAGGGAAGAAGAAGAGGGATCTAAAGAACTAAAACCTAGAGAAAAACCTATGAAAATTACAACTAACAATTTCTCCTCTCTTCTCCATTCTCCCTTTGCTCGCAGGTCCAGATGCAGTATTTATAGGATCAGAGAGAACTCTCCAGAAGACGAACAGGTGGCCAAAATCTAGATCTCAACGGCCCTAGATTTGCGGCAAAATGGCGGGAAAATCCCGGATTTTGCGGCAATATCTCAACCGTTTGGCAATAACTTTCTGTTGTGAGTTAGTTGCGAGGTTGTTATCCACGTGGCCTTCTAGAATCTTGAGTTGTTGCGCGGATCTCTCTGGATCTTGGATTCAAATTTGGGCTTTATTTTGATCTTGGATTTAATCCCTTTAATTATTGCTAATTAAAGTAATTATTTGGCTTTCTCTCCATTAGAGTGTGAACCTGCAAATATATAGAGAAGATGAGTAAAAATCATATATTTATTTGCAATATGCATGGGGATTATGTGGTAAAATATGCAATATTGTGTATCAATCACACCCCCACACTTATTCTTTACTCGTCCCGAGCAAAACAAAGAAAAAGAAAAGAAAATCCTAACTACCAATTTTATTACACCACTTTGCAGGTGACACGATTGCACTGAGCATGTGCAACAAGCCGTTAAACCTCTAGGTTACCCTAGAGGAGGAGTGTTGTCTCCTGAGGGTTTTCAGCGGATTACACCCACAAAATCCATAAAGAAAGAAGACAAATGTTAGTGTTTTGAAAATTCATTTTGAAAGAGAAACAAGTTTACAAAATATTTTTGCAAAAATATAAGTGATCTTAGGTCATAAGTCCACCTATAATTATTCTTCCTTAAACTTAGTCTCCATGCAAGATCTTGTCTTCAATTAAGGTAAGAATTCAAAATTGGATTGAATATTTTATCTTTCATAAAACCTAGATAGTATGCACACCATGACAGTGAAAATTTCTGGGATTTCAACTCTAACCATAAAGCCATTTATTTATATATATATATATTTTCTTTTTCTCTTTTTTCTTCCCTTAGTTTAGGCTTTCTAGTTCACCCTTGTAACGAGCCTTTAACCGATGACTCCCAAACCAGTCGGTCTTAGGGCACCAGATGAGAAAACATCCTCGGGTTTAAGGTCTCGAGTAAAAAAGGCCACAAAACTAAAGGGGATTATTTATTTTGATCACCGTTAGGCGTGAATAATTATGCTTCTTGAGGCATAATTCTCCAGCTTAATGAGTGATGTTTTTCACCGTTAGGCGTGAATAATCATGCTTCTTGAGGCACATTTATCCAGCTTAATAGGTGATGTTTTATTTATATATATATATATTTCTTTTATTTTTATGGCATTTTGGTCTTTGTTTCCATCCCAAGAAATGTGTAAGTGTAAAGTGCATATTTATCTAAGGCAAAAAATTCAAGATAAGAATATCTCACCAATTTTTCTTACTTAGCCTATAATTTCAAGCAAGATCTATTATTTCAACTAGGTTTAAGATGTCATAATTAAGGCTTTCTTAATTTCTAAGATACATCTTAATTTTCTTAAAAATAGATCAAAACTTTGTCTCTTATTTCAAAAAGTTTTATTTTTATATATATATTTTTATTTTTTTATTTTTGTAAAAGAAGTGTAAAAGAAAGAAGATCTAAAAACTCTATGTTAGTAAACCCTCCCCCACACTTATTTCATGCATTGTCCTCAATGCATCATTATAAATGTATGCATGAAACAAAAATGAAGAGGGAAGGAAAAAAAATTACCTTAAGGTGGTGGTTCCGGTGGTGGTCTGATTGGTCCACGAAACATGGCCCAATCAACTTTTCTTTGGGTTTTGAGGAACCCACCAGAAATATAATGAATATGACCCACAAGAATGATGTATGCATGGAAGATTTTTATTAAGTACATGTCCCCATCTAATTTCCAAATTTCTAAAATAATTTCAGAGTCAAATTTATCAAGATCCTTGTCCCGAATGGATTATGAAATGATAGAATGGTCGACTTGGACTCGGGATGGACAGAAACTAACACTGACTCAGGAAGGTGACTGAAATCAAGTAAAGGTTCAGGAGTCGAAGTGAGTTCATGAATTGGGTCCAAGTCAAGAAAATGAAGCTCAAGTCCACAATCATTTCCCCAGATGGAATGTGACTATCTAAGATTAGTGATTCAAGTTCAGGAGGGTTGGGAATCAAAACTGACTCTAAAATGTTACTCAAATTGGGTAACAAAACAGGAGTTAATAATGATTCAGGTATTTGAACTAAATCACAAACTTGAGGGTCAAAGTCATATTCCACATTGAGTTCAATATCAAAAAATGAAGAACTTGCCAATTTGTCAATGGGATTTTCAGAAGTGTATAATTGGTCAAGTTCAAGATGATCCTCAAGGATGGGTGATTCAATTTCATTATGAATTGGGACAAGATCCAAAGTTGACTCCGGGAAAAGATTGATGTCAGGTAAAGATACCGGAGTTATTATTGAATCAGGAAAAAGAATTGAATCACTAAGTTGGAGTTCAAGATCACATTCCTCATGTAGTTCAATTCCAAAAAAATGAGAACTTGCCAATTTATCAATGGGATTTTCAAAAGTAATAAATTGGTCAAGTTCAACATGATCATCAAGGAAGATTGGTGATTCAATTTCAAAATGGACTGGCACTGGATCCAATACTGACTCGGGAAATGAAGTGAAATCATGTGAAGACATCGGAGTCATAATTGAATCAGGAAGGAAAATTGAATCATCAAGTGGAAGTTCAGGATCATATTCACACTCAAGTTCAATTTCAGGAAAAGGAAAACTTGCCAAAATGTCAATGGGATCTGAATTTTGGACAAGTTCAGGTGATTGTGCTGAAATTGAATCTGGATTTCCAAGACTATATGACTCTTTGGTTTTAACAGAGTGGCTAGTGACATTAGAAATAGGATGAGAATGAAGAGTTTGGATCATCAAATCTATGTCATGATTTCTAGCATTTTGAGCATGAGTCATGTCTTCAAGCATCTTTCCATAATTGATGATTTCATTATTTTGATGAAAAGATGAAGTGTTGTCTTGGAAGTGATAGTGAAATTGTGAGTCAAAAATGTGTGGAAGAGTGGACTCACACAAGAAATCTTTACTCGTTTCCAGGACAAATGGTTGTTCATTAGGAAAAGGTGGAACTGAGTAAGACTCTTGAAAATATGGTGGAATTGGAGAGGCAAATGGTTCTTGAAGTTTTTGCTCGACTCTCTGTAAATTGGCTTCTATACTCCTTAGTAACTCAGATTTTTCTTCAATTGGTGGTTCAGAAAAAGGAGTATATGAAGCGGAATCGGGACATGAATACTGTGGACAAGGTGAATATGGTGGACAAGGAGTTTGAAAATTTGACTCGGGGTACATGAATCCCCAATTACTCGGTGAAGAGTTGAAATTATTATGGAAATCATAGTTATTAGATTGGGGGTATGGGTCATATTGATTCGGATAAGGCCAACCCGGTGTATGTGGTTGGTGCATATTATAAAACACCGGGTTGGAATTATCCGAATATGGAGTCGGTGTGAAATATGGATTATTATTAGGATGGAAAGAATTGTTGAATGCCATATCACACAAAAAATCACAAACAAAAAAGAAAAATCAAACAACAAACAAAAAGAAAAGAAAAAAATCAAAACCAAGCCAAAAGAATGGTTGACCTAGACCTAGACGACTCCTAACTGATTAGATCGTCCACGGGAGGTTTAGTGTAGACGTAGACCACAAGTTAATCAGCCAGGGAAGGGCAAGGTTGGTGGGAGGTTTTCCGTCAGAGACGTTCCTTAATTAAGTAACCAGCAACCTTCGGGCTTTCGGCCCTCAATCCCTTTCCTAGACACTGATTTTGCAAGAGTCTATTTCCAACACTTTTCCCCCTTAGGATAATCTCCTAGATGAGTCCGAGATGTCCCTAGGGCCAACGTCTATTTTTTTATTAAATTAGGCTTGGGTTAGTGAGTGCTGGGATGGTGGTTTTTAGGCTAAGGAAAGGGTAATGAAATCCCCCACCTTATGTTATTTATGGGTTATGCCCTTAGAATTGAATTGTGCAAGTGTACAAGATAGATAACAAGGATTCACTCAAAGCATGAAAATCAAGTAAGAGATGATTCCTAGTCTACATGCAATGCTTACGTACCTTGCATCCAGCACTCTTCAACAGTAAAAGTAAATGAATTGAAAGACACGTGCCTAGAAATGCAAATGTCTAAACAATTTTTTAACTTTTCAAACAATTTTTTTACTGTTGATTAAATTAGCAGGTATATGGTGAAAAATACATGAATTCAAGTATAGCAAAAGCTGTATTTTGCAGAGCTGGAGACCCTGCAGAAATTTTGTGAGTAGTCAACTCAGGATTGCCGCAGATCCGCGACAAAAACCAGGATTCCGCGGCAAAACTGAGGGATCCTGGTCTCTGCTTTCGAGAGCAGAGGCCCAGGTCCACTTATATGTCACTGCAATTAAAATTTTCCTGTTCTTCAACCTGTAACCTGCAACAGAGAAGAAGATTCGTTTAGTTCTTCACTTTAAAGAAAATCCGTTGCTCTCCCCGGCAACGACGCCATTTTGATTTAGACGGGAAAGGTGTTGTATTATGGAGTTTAAAAATGTATTCGATGTAAAGAGAGTTAAGGTTTAGAAACAACCTCAAGTGCTTAGATCACTCCACAAATGTATTTATATGTTCAATGTACCTTTCCTATCTCCGTTATAACATAGGGTTATACCGAGTCGATTCTCAGGGAGAGCTAGCGATGGAAGCGTTACGGTCCGTAGTGAAGATGTAAAACGAGAATTCTTCTATGCTTATAAGAATAAAACAATCATGGAAAAAGAAATGAAAGAATGGATGGATATGTTCATGATGGAAAAGTGAAAAGAAATCAAAGAAGATTGGATTTGGACTAACAACTAAAAAGAAAGTGAACTTGAAGAAGCAAACCATGACTAGCTTACCTCACTACCTTGCCAAAGCTTACCAAACTCCGTGATAATGAATGCGTGCCTCATGTTGATTTCATCAGCGTAGGTTTTTCTTGCGTGTTGATCTAATTACTTTCTCATGTAGATGAAGGGTGGTTTAACCCATCGGAGAAGAGAAGACCATCCAACTTGCAAGATGAACTAAAGCAATCACCCATGAGTTAGTGAAGATGGCAAGGCTAGCGGTTAGCTAGTACATGGTAGAAAATTTAGCTACAAGCCATTAATGAAGAAAAGCAAAGCATGAAGTAAATTGCAAGAAAGTAAAGAAAGCAAGTAAAGAAAGCAATTAAACTAGAACCAAGCTCAAGTAGAGATGAAGAGAATGGATGAATCCTTGCATTGCTTCAAGTTGTCACTCCTTGATGTACAAGCTCTCTCTCTCTCTCTTACAACTCTCTCTTGCAATGATTTCTAGGGAAGAAGAAGAGGGATCTAAAGAACTAAAACCTAGAGAAAAACCTATGAAAATTACAACAACTAACAATTTCTCCTCTCTTCTCCATTCTCCCTTGCTCGCAGGTCCAGATGCAGTATTTATAGGATCAGAGAGAACTCTCCAGAAGACGAACAGGTGGCCAAAATCTGGATCTCAACGGCCCTAGATTTGCGGCAAAATGGCGGGAAAATCCCGGATTTTGCGGCAATATCTCAACCGTTTGGCAACAACTTTCTGTTGTGAGTTGGTTGCGAGGTTGTTATCCACGTGGCCTTCTAGAATCTTGAGTTGTTGCGCGGATCTCTCTGGATCTTGGATTCAAATTTGGGCTTTATTTTGATCTTGGATTTAATCCCTTTAATTATTGCTAATTAAAGTAATTATTTGGCTTTCTCTCCATTAGAGTGTGAACCTGCAAATATATAGAGAAGATGAGTAAAAATCATATATTTATTTGCAATATGCATGGGGATTATGTGGTAAAATATGCAATATTGTGTATCAATCACCCAACTCCTCATTAACCGAAATAATAATGATACCGGGAGAAATCATAATGAGGAAGAATATCATAACGATGAACAACCCAAGACTGAGAAGTCAAATGAAGGTTCTTCTATGGATGCTGAAGTTCTTAAAAGCATCCAAGCTCAAATTGCATCCCTAACCGAGAGGGATGAACTAAAAAAAGTAGGGGCAGTCCGTCCTTACCCTTTGGAATAGGATTCAGTACCATACCCACCGAAGTTCAAACCACCGACGTTACATACGTATGATGGCAAGAGCTCACCAAACCAGCACATCTACTACTTCTGGTCTCTGACCGGTAATGTTATAGACAATGATGCTATTATGGCCAGACTGTTCATTGGCACCCTGAAGGGCGTAGCATTCGACTGGTTCCGAAGCCTTCCTCTGGGCTCTATCAATTCTCAGATTAACCTAGAAACTCGATTTCTTTCTCGTTTTTACGAGGATGATACTGAGGTAACGATGGACAAACTCCTCTCTACCGTGCTAAGGAAGAGCGAATTTGTTCGAGACTATATTGAACGATTCAGAAACTTGTCTCTGATGTGTCCAGCAGGGATGCCATTACCCATACTCTTGCAGACATGCAGGCATAACTTCCTCGACCAAGTAGAAATTCGTATGGGGGCTGTCAAAGCTCATACCTGGAAGGAACTAGTCGAACAAGCTAAGAGAGCCAAAAAGTCAGCTAAGAAGTTCGAACCGTATACCCCTAAAGGCAAATGGGGTATGAATAATAAGGGGCACAGCGACATAGCGTAGTCTTCCCTAGCCAAAGGGAAAGAGACTATGTCCGTTGAATTGTCAGGGGACGTTCATTCGAAGGCCAAGAAGAGCGGCTTCAATAATCAGGAGTCTAAGTTTCCTCCGAAACAGTACTCCTTCAAAGATGAACAGGTGGTCGCAATATTCTATTTACTCCACAAAGGGAATAAATTGAAGCTGCCGGATGCTCGGCGCCCTAATGAAGTGGGATGCACGAACGATCCCAACTATGCCTCTTCCACAGGATGGTTCATCACCCTACTAATAAGTTTTTTTGTCCTCAAGGACAAAATTCAGGGTTTAGTCGACGCCGGAGTTCTGACTCTGAAATCAGAATAAAGGAAAGTCACTGCAAACATGGTACCCTCGAGTTCGGCAAAACCCCAAAGGTCACAGTTTCTGATGGGACCTTTCCAATCCCTGCACCACGGCTAGAAGTAAAGCATCCTTCAGTCAAAACTCAAGAGATTAAGGGTCTTGTTCTCTTGACATTGGAGATTGGGGAAATCATGTGGATACACCCATACCTTGTCCAAGACGAACAATGGGATTCAAAGAAATCTAAGTCAAAGGGCAAATCTTGCAATGTTATCTCTATCTTGCCGAATGATGGTAGTCTCACGACAGCTTCTCTTAGCGATTCTGAAGGGGAAAAGCACGCTTGCACAACGCAGGCTGATGTACCTCAGCCAACAGGTACTCGATTCGAAAAATCATACTTAAAACAGTATGAGAAAGCTACTGACGAGACACAATAGCAGACGACGTTAGTACAAATATCCACACCGGCTCCGCTCCTGATGACGGGAAAAGAAAAGCAGAAGGAAATCTGGTTTGACATGTCCTGAAGAAGCCTTCAGGACTAGGGCTTAACATGCCCTTTCGTTTTAACATATTGCCCAGCTGGCTAATATCCTAGCTCGTATCACCATACACAAGCTCCTTCGTCTCTCGAAAGAGACAAGAGAAGCACTTAGGGATGCACTGGCTAACTCAGAATTATTCCTAACATATATGCCAGAAATCCTTAAGGGTGACACTCGGCCCTTTTGCCCTGAATGCCATCATGTACAATTAAGCGTACCTGCCATTACTTCCACAGCGGAGGATATGCTTCTCAAGGATAACAAGCACGATCGACTTTTGTACTACACTGGATACATTAGTTCGACATGCATTGAAAGAGTACAAGTTGATCCGGGGTCTGCACTCAGTATCATCCCCAAAAGGCTCCTCTACTGCCTTGGCATACCACTGTATCGGTTGTCTGCAACCACTACAACAATATACGATTTTAATGCAGGGAGTAGTCATCCACTCGGAAAGATTCGACTCCGTTGTCGAATAGGGAGCCTGAAGTCTGGGGTGACGTGCTATGTCATTGACGCTGACACGTCATACAACTTGTTACTAGGGAGACCCTGGATCCACGCTAATTGGATTGTCCCCTCCACTCTGCACCAGTGCTTCAAATATGTTGAAGATGATGCAACAGTACGAACTGTCTTCACTGAGAAACAACCATTCAAAGGGATGGAAAACTACTTTACTGATGCTCTCCTATATCAAGAGGTTAGTGAAACGTCAAAAGAATCATTGCCTGACAACGATGATAGTGGCAATGAGGCAGATTCAGAGTCTGAAGCAGACATGCCAGCCATTTTGGTCGGTGAACCGATTATAGCATGTTTTAATAATCTCCAATATAACACTCCTTCTGAAGATGAGGGCGAATGTGTAATTAATGACAATATTTTTTTGATTATCCTGTGAGTGTCGAATTATTTGGATCCGTTACGGATAGCTCTCTGCACATGCCTGTAGGCTGTCTAAAAATCACTAAAAGACAAGCCATTAAAAAGCAGAGTCTCAAGTTCTAGACGCGTGGGCTCGACACCCGCGTCTCAGCATCAAGGCGCGTGGGCTCGACACCCGCGTCTCAGCATCAAGGCGCGTGGGCTCGACACCCGCGTCTCAGCATCAAGGCGCGTGGGCTCGACACCCGCGTCTCAGCATCAAGGCGCGTGGGCTCGACACCCGCGTCTCAGCATCAATGCGCGTGGGCTCAACACCCGCGTCTCAACCCCAGGGCGCGAGGGTCCAAGGCCCACGTCTCGGTTATAACCTCCCTAGTTATGGGGCCAGTCGCCGCCCACATAGCGGGGAGGTCAGCCCCTCATTGTGGAGCATTTTTAGGGGGCACGTTCACCCCCTAGGACCTCTATAAATAGCCTCGTTTGCTATGGAGGGGAGAGGATCGACGATCGACGATCGAGAGATAGAGAGATTGGCAATTGGGCAATTGACGATCAGCAATCAAAGGCATTTGGTGATAAGAGGATCGGCGATCAGACGACAAGACACGGCAGAAAAAGGAGAGAGCTCAACTCTTCGTCAAGCTTGCTGCGTACAAGCTACTCTTTGCCTACCTTCTCTTTGAGAGTTTTGGTAGAAAAGAGCTGTGTTACTCTTTCTACCAGCCGAAGAGAAGATCCCTGACGATTCCGACGGTCATCCGATCAACGGAGAACAAGATTCACTCTCCACCGTCACACGAAGAACCCAGCATTAAACAAAGGGAGGATTCAAGACTCAGCATCCTCCCTCCCTTGTAACTGGAAGGAAAAGTTATTTTTGTTGTAATCTTTTCATCTGATTCAAGGAAAATTTTACAGTAAAGACCTTCTTTCTCTTTTCTCCGGCGCGTACAAGAGATGGCGACTCCGCTGGGGAAACTGTTTGTCACTGATGAGCAAATTGTGGCGCAGGATGACGTCCTCCGTAAGGGGAAGATGGTCGAATCTCTCATCGTCGAGTTCGACCAGGCGAAGTACGAAGAGTTTCTCTCTTCCGGCTCCAAGAGCCCAAAGACCCGCGTCTGCCGCCGGGTCTCGACGGGGAATGACCCTGAAGCCCGATCTGTGGCTCTCTCGGTCGCCCCTACTGCCAACTGTGCCAAGCAAGGTACACGCGCCAACGCCTCGCAGAAGGCCCGCGTGGTCCCAGGCACAACTGCCTTTGCGACCAACCGCGTCACACAGAACTCCCGCGTCAGCATCTCTCAGGAGACCCGCGTGGTCAAAATCTTTGATGTTCAGCATCAGGATGTTGTTGGTCTCTCTCCACCTCCGCGATGCAACCGGAACGCTGAGTGTCGACAAAGGAGACGTGCACGTCAGCTGCAAGTTGGAACCTCTGGTTGTCTGACTGAGGCTGGACGCAGCATACATACTGGCGCCTTGCTCGCGCCCCGCGAAGTCCGTGTTTGGCGGCCCAAAAGCGAGATTCCTCTAGTTAGGTCCTCTGAAGACCAACTCACCAAACGCCAAGGTGAAGCCTCTGTGCCTTATCAAGCACAAGAGGCACACGCCCATAGGCGTGGGGCCCAACAGCCCACTCTCTCTCAAGTGTCTCTGCCCCGACACACCAAACAGCAACGCGACAGGCGCGTCTTGTCTCAACAGAGACGCCAGACACGCGCTGAACGGCTGCGGCGCAAGAACCGCGTCCCTGAAGCCTGCGTCCAGGCTGTACAGCACATGGATGCCTCCCGTCTTCGACGTTGCGAGGCTAATCTTTTCAATCCCCCTCCCATGGATTTGAGGGATTACTTGACGAAGAAAAGAAGTGCCAATCAGGCCACTTCGTCGTGTTGCTGCCAACGGCTCATCCATATGTTCTCTGAGTGCCGTTGCGGATCAGGCATACACCAGCAGTCTTTAGTCAGACAGCTGACCCTGATTCCTCCGTCAGCTAAAAGAAGACGCTTCCACAGAAGGAGAACCTTCTCTGACGTTGAGTACCCGGAGCTCACTGCGAATATGACAAGCAGGAGCAAGGGAAAACAACTTGCAGTCAGCTCAGATGAGTCTGACTCTGAACCGGAAGGGGTGTATCAACACACTCGCACCCGAACTGGGGCCATTCCCCCAATTGACTATAATGCCTTAGCCCATGGCATTAGAGTGAATGATTCTCACTCCGCCGTAGCGGAATCGAGGGCTTCGAACTCTTCCGTCGAGAAGGAGACCTCTGCCTACATGACAGGCACTCCTGAAGAAACGGCTAGACGTTTGGAACAGATCCAGAAGGCACAAATGGATATGATTCTTTCTCAGCAGGAATCTATCGACTCCCTCAAGCAGGCGATTGCACAGCTGCTCGAAGACAGAAGGAGGTCTCCTCCTAAAAGTCAAAGGGCAAATGGAGAAAGGGAGGAAGCTCATCTTTCGAACCTTCTGAGGAGAGGCAGCGATCTACTTCTAGTTCGTCCAAGTCCTCGTCGCAAGTAAAGGGCGACCAAGACCCGGGGAGGGCTCATGCTAAAAGAATGAGTCAACTGGAGCGACGCCTCGAGGCCCTTGCCAATCGCAAAGATCTCCAAGAAGTAGGAGTGGTCCGGCCCTATCCGGCTGAGTGGGACTTAGTTCCATACCCTCCCAAGTTCAAAGCTCCAACTCTCCAAGCCTTTGACGGGAAGGGGTCACCCAACCAGCACATCTACTACTTCAAATCCCAAACTGGGAATGTAGTAGACAATGATGCCATCCTGGCGCGCTTGTTCATCGGCACCCTGAAGGGTTGGCCTTTGAATGGTTCATGAAGCTCCCAGAAGGTTCTATCAAGAACTGGGGCGATTTGGAGAAGCTGTTCTTAACACGCTTCTTCGAAGATGACTCGAAAGTCACGATGCCCACCCTTTTGGCTACCAAACAGCGAAAAGGGGAGTCCGTCAAATCTTTCGTGGAAAAGTTTCGGAATGTGGCACTCCGGTGTCCAAGCGGTATGACCCAGGCCACCCTGGTAGAAACATGCCGCCACAATCTCCAAACCTCACTCCTTGCTCAAATAGGAGTTGCTGAAAGCCGCACCTGGAAGCAATTAGTCCAACAAGGTGAACAGGCTGAGGAGATTGTCGCCCGCGTCAGAGCGGAGGAAGTAAGCCTAGGCCGGAAAGGTCGACAAGGCGTGCGCCGGACACATCCCTCCAAACAAAGCGGAAGGATAATTTGGCAACGGAGACCAAGTCTCCCACCAAACCTCAATCAGGCAAGGCGAGTGGCTCTTCAAGTCAGTCTCGCGCCAACAAGCAATATTCCTTCAAGGAGGAACATGTCGATTCACTCTTTAAACTACTCAACAAGAGCAACCGACTGAAGCTCCCTGAAGCTAGGCGCCCCGAGGAAGTCGGCAAGACCGACAATCCCACCTATTGCTTGTACCACAGGATGCTGGGGCACCCTACCAAAAGCTGCTATGTCTTCAAGGACATCCTTCAAGCTTTGATTGACGCGGAGGTGTTGAAACTCCGACCAGAGCAGAAGAAGGTGACGGCTAATGTGACGTCAGTTCTCCAGTTTGGAAGACAACCCCCAACGCCTGCGGGGGTGGCCCCTATTCCAAGAGGAGAGCTGAGAGTGGTCAACACAGACCCTCACCAGCAACAAGCGAAAGGCTTGGTACCCGTCCCTACACCTCAAGGGGAAATCATGTGGGTCCACCCTGACCTTGTCAATGAACAGCAATGGACTACTGTGACCAACAGGAAATCCAAAGGCAAGGCAAAGGCCTCATCCTACAATGTGGTGGGTGCCTCCTCTCGAGAAGCCGAGACTGATTTTCCCTCGTTAACCGACTCCGAGGAGGAAACAATAGTCTTGGCCGCAGAGCCCAACCAACCTATGGCGGGAACCCGTTCAGGACAGCCGTACTTGAAACAGTACGGCGAGACGGCAGTAGCCCCTCCACAACCAACTGCAGAGCCAATCAGGCCCTCCACAAAGCCACCTGGAAGATGGAGATGAAGAAATGATCCGATCCGATGCAGATCCTTGGATCAGACATTTAAACACTCTTTGGGACACCCGCTTTGAACAGCGAGAGCCACCCACAGAAGACAAGATTGTTCAGATCAATCTGGGGGATGAAGCTAATCCTAAGCCCATCTTCATAAGTGACGGCCTGTCACCTTCGGAGAAAGAGGATCTAATATCTCTTGTTCAAGAGTATATAGACGTCTTCGCTTGGAATTATGAGGACATGTCAGGACTCGATCCTCACGTGGCTATGCACCGCCTCAACATCAATCCGGACGTAAAACCTGTCAAACAACAGCAGCGACAGTTTCGTCCAGAAATAATGGAGGCAATTCAATCAGAAGTCAGAAAACTTATTGATTCTGGCTTCATCAGGGAAGAACAACATCCCGACTGGGTAGCCAACATCGTCCCCGTCGCCAAGAAGAACGGGAAGATCCGGATCTGCATCGACTTCCGTGATCTAAACGAGGCTTGCCCCAAAGACGAATTCCCATTGCCAATCACAGATGTCATGATTGACAATACTTGTGGATTCGAACGAATGTCCTTCATGGATGGATTCTCAGGATACAATCAAATTAAAATGTATCCTGATGACAAAAAGCATACCTCATTCAGGACACCTCTAGGGGTATATTGCTACACCGTCATGCCCTTCGGATTGAAGAATGCGGGGGCAACATATCAAAGGGCCATGAATGCCTTTTTCCATCAGCAAATACGCAAAACGGTGGAATGTTATGTTGATGACATCGCAGTAAAAAGCCGCACTAAAGGTGATCACATAGCGGACCTGAAGGTGGTCTTCAACATCATGCGGGCTCATCAATTGAAGATGAATTCCACAAAGTCCTTCCTGGGGGTGGCCAGTGGCAAATTCTTAGGATTTGTTGTAACATCCACCGGAATTCACTTGGACCCGGAAAAGGTTCGCGCTATCCAGGAGATGCAACCCCCGAGAAACCTCAAGGAACTCAGGGGATTGCAAGGACGATTGGCGTACATCCGCAGGTTCATCTCAAACCTTTCCAGAAGATGCCAACCCTTCGCTAAGCTGATGAAGAAGGGTGTCTCGTTCATTTGGGACGACGCTTGTCAACAAGCATTTGAGGAAATCAAGCAATACCTCACTCAACCACCAGTCCTTGCAGCTCCGGTATCCGGAAAGCCTTTCCTGGTGTACGTTCGAGCAATGGATCATTCTTTGGGAGCTCTACTAGCTCAGAATGATGATCACGGACGTGAGCAAGCAATCTACTATTTGAGTAGAACAATGATCGGAGCCGAACATCGGTATAACCCGATCGAGAAGGAATGTTTGGCATTAGTGTTTGCTATTCAGAAAATGCGGCACTATCTGGTAGGCCAAACTATAAACGTCATATCAAAAGTCAACCCCCTGAGGTTACTTATGACTAAGCCTTCATCATTAAACGGCCGGCTGGCAAAATGGGCCATATTGCTCTCCCAATATGAGATGCACTTTTTACCACAAAAGGCCATTAAGGGACAAGCAGTGGCGGATTTCCTAGCTGAGCACCCAGATCCGAGGGCAGCCAAAGTCTACGAGGATCTCCCAGATGAAGTTGCTGAATCCTGCCTAACTCAGACATCGTTCGAAAGTCAAGTGTGGCAACTCTTCTTCGACGGTGCATCCAGAACAAGCCCAAAGGGACACGTAGTAGCGGGGGTAGGAATAGTACTCGTATCCCCACAAAATTATGTGATTCCCCGAGCTGTCTCATTAACTGAGCCTTGTTCCAACAATGTGGCAGAGTACAACGCACTTTTGATTGGGATGCAATTCGCCGATGAGATTGGCGTTAAAAATCTCGAGGCATACGGTGATTCTAAACTCATCGTCAGCCAAGTTCGCGGGGAGTACGAAGTCAGACATGAGGACCTAGTACCCTACCACAACGCAACTATCCGCATGGCCGAGGGTTTACAAGCTTCTACATCGACCATGTACCGCGCAGGCAAAAATGCGAACGCGGATGCACTCGCATCCCTCGCGGCCTCCTTAGCTCTTCCAGCTGGAGCAATGGAGAAGATATTCGTCTACAGCCACGACCTGTATTGCCCGAGAAATGCTCTCGAGGGCTATCAGGAGTCAAAGGGAGATTGTCAAGGCAAAGAAGCACTGGAATTGTCAACCGGTCTAGAGCTTAAAGACTGGCGATTCCCCTACATTGATTTCGTCTTATACGACATTCTGCCTGAAGACACTAAAGAGGCGGCTGCCATTCGAAGGAAAGCCCCCAAATTCTATTATAATGCGATTACGCGAACATTGTATCGTCGATCGCATGACGGGATCTTGCTCCGGTGCCTCTCACCAAAAGAAGCCCAAGAGGTATTGAGAGAAGCCCACGACGGTATGTGTGGAGCCCATCAACCCGGCCCAAACTGGCACATCGACTCCAAAGATTGGGTTACTACTGGCCCAAGATGATTGCCGATGCCGTCACTTATGCCAAGAGATGTCACGCCTGCCAAGTGCATGGCGATTTCATCCATCAAGCACCAGGCTACCTCCACTCTACGGCCTCTACCTGGCCATTTGAAATGTGGGGCATGGGCGTGGTTGGTCCTATCAGCCCACCATCATCAAAAGGACATCGGTTCATTTTGGCAATAACCGATTATTTCTCTAAGTGGGCTGAGGCCATTCCTTTGAAGGAGGTAAAATCGTCTAACGTGATCAAGTTCGTAAAGCATCACGTCATTTACCGTTTCGGTGTACCTCGGCGAATTGTCCATGACAATGGACCCCAGTTCATCAGCCAGGCTTTCCAGAGATCCTGCGCTAAGTTCAGAATCCAGAGTGTGTCCTCAACGGCATACTATCCTGCCGCTAATGGCCTCGCAGAAGCTTTCAACAAGACTATTGGCAAGCTTCTCAAAAAGTTCGTCTCGAAAAGTCAACGAGACTGGGACGACAAACTGGTTGAATGCTTATAGGCTTACCGCACAACTGTGCGAACCCCAACTAAAGCTACGCCATTTTCTTTGGTATACGGGTGTGAAGCCGTGCTCCCACTGGAAATCCAAATTCCATCTCTACGCGTCGCCTTGATAGCGGAGATGACGACCGAGGAGAAGCATCGACAGTGACTCCAAGAATTGGAAGCCTTAGACGATAAGCGTCTGCAGGCCCAACATCAAATCGAGCTCTACCAAGCTCGGATTACCAGAGCCTTCAACAAGAAAGTTAAAGTGCGAACTTTCAAGAAAGGCGATCTTGTCTTAGCCGTCAGAAGACCCATGGTAATGACGCACAAGACAAAAGGAAAATTCCAACCCAAATGGGAAGGACCATTTGTAGTAGAGTCAGTTTACTCAAATGGGTCATATCGCCTCATAACCTCAAATGGCGATACACTCATGATGCCGATCAATGGCAGGTTCCTGAAGAAATACTATCCTTAGATGGTATTCTTCCGCTGATCAAGTTAAAAGTACACCTCTGATCAAAGTAAGAAGAATTTCTTCATTATAACATCCGACGCCCCCAACGGCTAAGGATAGAGGAAAATGTTGGCTTCTAAGCCCAATATAAGTCTTCGACAACTCATCATGCTGAGGGGAATAGCATGGCTAGCCCAACTCAAACGGTAGTTGGTAAAGGCACCTCAAATCTGTTGATAGCTGAGGGTTTGCTAAAAAAATCCTAAGTGGACTTGGCTCCACTCTTTCCTCCAAAATCCCTTACCAATTCTCATCCACAGAATGGTAGGTCTACAAAATACAACCATTACTAAGTTAACACTATACCTCTGGTAATGGAAACTTTTCAATATTCCTTGTCGAGTACAAATTTTGTTTGTCAACTCTACACGAAGTATCAAACTTTCAAATTTGCCAAGTTAACACTATACCTCTGGCACTTCAAATTTTCACTTGTCAATTCTCACCAATAGAATGACAGGTCCTCAAATTGCTCTTATCATGAGTCAATCTTTGTCAAGTTAATACTACACCTCTGACAAATTACTGTTAAAGTTTAACACCACACCTCTAAACAGTAATCAGGTTTCTGTCAGGTTTAATATTACACCTCTGACAGTCACTTTTCTTCAGACTTCCATATCGAAGCTGAAATGGATGATGCTAAGTTAACATTACACCTCTAGCATCAAGTCATTGCTAAGTTAAACAATACACCTATGGCCATGACTTTCCCTCGGACTTCCTTATACAAGCCGAGATGACAAATGCCAAGTTCAACATTACACCTCTAGCATTACCCTCACTGTCAAGTTAAACATTACACCTATGACAGTGACACTTCTGAGTTAAGTTAATATCACACCTCTGACTCACATCCTTGTCAAGTTAACATTACACTTCTGACAAGACCACTTTCAACCCGTTAAGTTAATATCACACCTCTAACGGTAACAAACTTTCCTAGATTCCCCACGAGTCTAGTCTCACTTGTTATTCTCTTCAACAGAATAACAAGTCTACCTAAAAACATTGTTAGGTTAATACTACACCATCAACAGTGTTTCCATCAAATCCCCAGCTGAGCTCAATCTAGTTAATCCCAAACACTTGATAAGAGTTCACCCTCCCTGGGGGTACCAATTCTACTTGTCACTTTCTCTTATAAAGTGGCAGGTCCACCAAAAATTATTTCATCTCTGTCAAGTTAATATTACACCTCTGACAGTATTGTGAGAGTTCCTGAAATAGGATCTTTCCCTACAAAGTTTGACTTATTAAGATTATCATCATAATTTTGACAAAGTCAAAGATTCTTTGCTTCTATGAGTCTAACTGAAGACAAAAAGTTCAAGACAATGAAAGAGGCAAAAAGAAAAATGTCACTTTTATTTATTTCCAAACATATGAAAGTGATACAAAATGCTCTCTTATACAATAAGATTGAGTGTTACAGTAAAAATGCTCTCTTATACAATAAGATTGAGTGTTACAATTAAGGAGTACAAAGAAGTCCCTCTCTCTCTCTGAGGTTGCACTCACTCCTTGAAGCCGCATCTAATTCCAAGTGCATGGTGGCTGAAGAAGTGTCAAATTGTGGCCACGATCAGAAGCTGGTTGCACCACGATGCATGATGTAAACATCGAAAGAGCCCTAGCTGACTAAGCTAAGAGCAATGGTGTTCTTGAGGTCTGGTGGCAGCAGAAAGCCCTGCAACCCTTCGTTCATGAGCATCTCTTTCCCCAGCAGGCCATCCAGCAGACATGGAGAGTCCTCGATGTCACTTCTGGGGTGGGAGAGGAAGAGGATCCTATCTGCCACCATATCCACCGTAGCCCCCTCGCCGCCATACTTACCCTGACCATCTCTTGCCAGCAGGCATGACTGGTGCAGTGGATCTGAAGAGACCTTGGCGAGGGTCGAGTCCTCGTCAGGGACATAATATATTCCCTTGTGGACGACGAGGACCATAATATATTCCCTTGTGGACGAACATCGAACAAGTCCGCCGGCTGAAATATTCTTCCAGGGGCCCAGCGAACCTGAAAAAGGACGATCAAGCCTACCTACAAGGAATAAAAAAGGGAATTAGAAAATCTGGAACTTAGTATACTTCAACAAAGAAAACTAAGTGACAGACGCGGCTATTGTCAAAGACTTCAGACGCGGGAATGAGCCCGCGCAGTCAATCAAAATACTGCGTCAACAGAAGAAGACGCGAATCAAAACTGTGATACACGCTGGATTCAAACGCAGTCTAAGATTTGCATCTGCGAGACGCGAAAAAGACTCAGACGCTGAAAATTGCCATCTCCCTGTTGAATGAACAGGGGTTGCAAAATTCGGGTCTGAAACCCTCAGCCCGAGTTGGAATTCATCCAAGTCAGTGGCCTTAAAACGCGAGCTTCATGAACAAAGTCAGCACCAAGTGCCAAAGACTTCTGTACTCGCGTCCAAGGAAGTTTAAGTCGGCGGCGCAAATTCCAGAAGGAATGCACCAACTCAGACTTCATGAGGAAACCCAGATGATGATGATGCCAAAGTGCAAACTTGGGTGGACTAGAAACATCACGGCAAGTCGGGACGGCATACCAGCAGAGGCCTCTGTCAAGAGTTTAACTCTCTGCATCAGAATATGGACATGGAAGGTGATCAGAGAGACACTTTGTCCTGAAGAGACCAAACAGAAGCATGAAAGCTCTGGGTCATCTTCTTCCCTGGAGTCGTCTTCATCCATGAAGACAGTGCCCCTGTTAGAAACTCTGAAGAAAGCGGAAGTTCTCAGAGCAATCGTTCTCTTAAAAGGGAAAATGGTCTAAAATCGGGACTGCTAAAGAAGGCGAACCCCTATTTATAGGCCGCTCCTGGTAACCGTCATTAATGGTTCATCAATTGGAACCGTCGGCCTTAATGACCGCACGATTGTCAAAGTCCAATGGGACACTGACGCGTGGAGGGTCGCTTCGGGAAATGTTGAAGACGCTGGTCTCCAACCGCCAGCGCCGGTTTTACATTAAAGGGTATTAGTGACCCAGTCCAATGAAGAACCGACGCGTGGACAACTGCTTCGGGAAACAACGGATGACCCGGTTTCCCAATCGTCAGTGAAGACTTGACTTTCAATCGTCAGTGCAGACTTGACGTTCAAAGATCTCATAAAATCTTTATGTCAGGCCGCATGTAACGTCTGGAAGTTACATCGATACGCAGATGGGAAAACCGCGTCCTGGAACCCGCGTCTCCTTTTTCAGAATGAATGACGTCCACCTGCGTTCCAAAGGAAAGTCCGCGTGACTCAGAATCGCGTCCCTTCAGCAAACAGGGCCCAGTTTAAGGGAAAGCACTTGACTCAACAAAAGACTTAGTCCATTCTGAGATTAATGGGAAAATACACAAGGCTGCGTCCCTCGCGTCCGCTCGAGTCGCGTCTTCATTGGCAGGACAGACTCGCGTTACTCAAAACCGCGTTTCTCTCTGCGAGTTGACGCCGCCGCGTCTCCCTATGGATTGACGCTGCGTCTCATCAAAAGGACTTAGTTCTATCTGAGTTCTTATGAACTAATGACCGCGCCTCTCCATGAATTGACGCCGCGTCCCATCAAAAGGACTCAGTTCTACCTAAGTCCCTATGAACCAACGCCGCGTCTCATCAAAAGGGCTTAGTTCTGCCTAAGGTCCTATGGGTCAAACGCCGCGTTTCACTTAAAGAACTTAGTCTCACCTAAGTTCAGCATTCACAGTCAGTTAATCAAAGATTGTGATCAAGAGGTCAAATTCATCCACAGCAAGGCAACAAAGAAGGTGGAACCAAAAACTTCAAAGACTTTTATTATATCAAAAATGATAAAAGTTAATACAAAACACTCTTAGTGAACAGAGTGTCCTTTTCCAAAAAAAAAAAAAAGAAGGCTACAAGTCCTGGTCCGCCAAAGAACGGATTTGATCTCTAAGGCGATGTATCTTATGTTGACGCGCCTTCTCAACCTCCATGAGAGCTCTGGCCCGCAGATCCGCTTCAGACAAAAATCCCTGCGCTTGCACTCGGAGGGATTCCAGCTCGGACGAACGAACAGAGAGGTCCGCTTCAGCTTGCGCCTTGGCAACCTCTAACTCCGCTAGCCTCTTTTCAGAGGTAGCAAGCCTCTGTTCGTTGAAGACAATCATGGCCTCAGCCCTGGCTATAACAGCCTGAGAGTCAAGGATAGCCTGCTTTGCGGCCTGTATGATCGTCTCTGACTCCTCGGACTCAATCGCCAGCCTTTGGTGATCAGCCTGGACACGTTCAAGAAGACGAGTGCTATCGGTGATCTTCTCCTCCACCTCTTTTCGCTCCTGCTCTTGAGCAGCAAGGAGCCTGTTCAGCGCTTCTTGGGCTTCGTGGGATGAACCGGTATCATCCTCCAGGGATCGAAGCTCTCTTAGGTGCTGTCCCAGCTGATCCACCAGCAGCTGACTCGCCTGGGCTAGCGAAGGGCCTCCGGCCAACTTGATGTTCTCGACCTGATTTCCGAGAAACATCTGGGCAAAGTCAAGGGAGCTACCCCTAGTCAGGACGAAATCGATGCATGTTCGCATCGAGGTAAGGAACTGCTGCACTGCCTGGCGTGTCAAAAGCTCCATGATGTCATCATCCGAAGTGCTCCCCGATCCCCTCTCTATCACGGGGTGGGGGATGTAGATCGGCTCTGTTGGTGCAAGAGTTGAGCTGACCACGGGTACGGCAAGAGCAGAAGCAGCCACTGGCGCTTCTGGGCATACCACCTCTGCAGGAACCTCCACAGCCGATGACAGGGTAGTGAGCTCGACCTCCTCAGAAACCTCAGCCAAGGCTTGGGCCGTGTGGCCTTCCGGAGGGACACTGACCGTCAGACTCTCTACCTGGGCCCCCTCGGTTCTCTCTGCAAGTTATCTCAACATTAGCTAGAATGGTAAAAAGAAAAACATCCGAGACATCAAAACTTCCTTACCAAGCTGGAGGTCCAGAGATGTCGAATCCTTGGGCGAACCCTGCAGAGGAGAAGTCTCCCTGACTTCAGTGGTGGCTTCCTCTTCCTGCAGAGTAGAAGCCTCCCCGATTTCGGAAGTTGCCTCGGCAGCTGGAGTCTCAACTCCTTCTGGCTGGGTCAACTCTTGCATCATCTCCTCGATTTGCGAGAAGGTTGCAGCCTCGGTACCCTCAGCCAATCCTGCAGCATAAAAGGAGAATGTTAAAGACTCCTCTTCAAAATGAAAAGGGAAATCGGGTCAGAAGGTGAAAAGAGTACCTTCAGCAAGAACTACCGCCAGTGGTGATACCGTCAACGGCTTGCACCCATGTATTTCCTCCTCCGAGATGTGTGAGAATTTACTCGGATCAAGAGGAGCGGGTTCGTCACCATAGTCGACCTCATCCTCAAAATCGCTTTCCTCTGCGGATAAGGAAGACGACGGTTCAACATGAGAGGCCTCGGTAACCGGAGCCTTGCCTCTAAACACCCCAGTGGTAGGGCTGGGGTCAACCATCCGAGGACTGGAGATGAAGACAGAAGGAGACCCAGGCTGTTGTGCCTCATCTCTCCTCTGAGCTGAGGAAGACTCGGGCTGAGCTGAGATCCCCGGAATCTCAACATCGACTCCGCTCATTATATCGACCTCGAGCTGCTCGGTCTCGTCAGTGACGGTGGGTCTGTCAGCAGGCTCCCCTTCCTCTGCAATCCTGAGGCTCCTGCGGTGTAACCTGCGGGCATGGACTAAGGGAGTGTCTTCCTTGTCCACCTCTTCCTCCCTCGGCTCCCAACACCAGAAGGGATGTCCGCGGATCGAGAAACTTCGGCCGTCAAGTCTCTCCGAACCTTCTTTGGGGCAGGCTCAGCAGTAGAAGTAGAGCCTTGATGACGCTTGCTCACCGCCTGTCGAGCCCTGGTTGGTCGCGGCTCCGCCCTTGTTGGTCGCGGCTCCGCCCATATTGATCGCAGCTCCGCCCTTGTTGCTCGCGGCTCCTCCCTTGACCTTCTCCCGACCTCCTTCAGAGCCTTTAGGTACTGCTCGACGCCTCGCGAGCGTTTACCAGACTCTGACCTTGCTTCGAGATTTGCATTAATACTCTCAATGCATGAATGCTCCGGAACAAAGTTTGGTGTCTGGTTAACTTGGAAGTACCAGGAGCATAAGCTGAAACTCATACGGCACTTTGACCCCTCGGTAGATAGACGAAAAGTTACTTCCGTCCCTCCGGCCACACTGTAGTACCAAGCCCGAGCACCTTCGAACAAGTTCCCCTCGAAGGCGAGTCGAGCATTGGGATTGCCGACGTAGAGTTGATCGTAGCCGAACTGTCGGGCGAAACGGTTCGGCATATACGGCTCAATTGTGCATGAAGTCCCTTGCCGGAAAAGCACATATCCGGGCCGAATGTTGATCAACCACCAGAAGACCCCCGAGGACAACCTCGTATAGTCATCTGGGCCCGCGGAATCAATAAATAGATCCCCGAAAGATGCACCAGGGATCTCGGGGAAGCAACGTTTGAGCTGGTAGTTCGAAGCATCTGAGATGCACTTCTGGACGAAATACATATAAGTATTACGCCAGTCCGAACCCTCCAACCGCTGTACAAAAGGGGCGAAACCCTCACTCCAAGGCACCGGCGTCATCAGGGAAGGGCAGTGCATCACGTACCAAGCCATGAGGTACGTGTAAGGCAGCTCGATCCGAGGGTTGGGGCGCTTCACCGTCGACTTCCCCTCTGAATCAAGGATCGGTTGACCATGGGAGTTGACGGCCTTCCCTGGCTCGCAGAAGTTGTGGGTTAACGCCTGCAACCCGCTCTGAATGCCAGCCGCCACGGCCGGAAGAAGGGCTATGGGACTGCCATAGGCCAGGAGCACCGCCGGGTACACCACGTCGGCAACAATGACTTCATGTGGTAGCGTGGGCACCACACAACGCTTCAGCCACAGCATTAAGAAGCCCGCCAACAATGCTCGATCGGAGATAGGGGCCCGGGCTTGATGGTGAAAGCTCTCGAAGACTATGTCAGGTTCGAAACCGTCCTCGTTCGAATCTGTGGTGTAGAAGCCTTCAGGAGCCTGGTCGATCCTGTCGTCAATTTCCTTGTCGGAGCTGGGAGCCAGTCGAGTTATTGGATGGTCTTTCTTATTGACATTGTTGAACAAGTAACTGGCCCAAGACAGCTGCTTGATTCCTCCCGACCTCCAAGTGGTTATCTGGCCGCAAATATGGAAGTGACATAGCACTTCCAATAAGTCTCGTACATTTGAGGAGACCCTTTCTTCATAAGGTTGAGCTCCTCAGTGGTTGGGATATATTCCTCATAGGGAGAATCCCCTGTTGCCAGCCCCGAGACCTCATGCAACTCGTGCAGTGCAAGGCCCATCTCTCCGACCGGGGTGAAGAACGTCCCCGTCAAAGAATTGTAACGCTCCAGGACCCCGAAGAAGTTCTGAGAACTTGGCGGGATGCCATACTGCACGGCCCTGACTGCTGGGTACAGTCCCACATGATCTAGCAGATCTCCAAGATCGGTAAGGACGAAGCTCACCATCCTGCGCCACCAATACTTCTCGGTGGAATGAACCCACCCAGGCGCACGGAATTCAACCGGAAAATCACCCTCCGCTGTTATAAACGCGTTGAGGAAGGTAGTGCTGAGTTTTGGTATCTCCCCAACTGGGAGCTCAGACTTGCGCGACCCGGGGAACAGGCCAAGAACCACCCTATCATGACTATCATGACGGTATACCTTCTGGGAGCACAAGTCACCAAGGTTAATCTCAGGGACGTATCGGGAAACGTCCCATTTCATCTTCCGAGGGACGGACATGTGCTGGAGATAAGACAGCGGGAACATCCTCTCCATTTCTGGAAGAAAGAATCTCCTATCCCCTATCTGACGGAGCCATCTATAATTTCCATTATACATGGAATAGCCGCCATAACCGATACGATCTCCGAAGAAGAAGGCAGGCTTCTCCAGCTTGACGCAATCATCAGTTGTGAATGCTGCATCGGTCATAAGCACCCGAAGGGTTGTCATATCAACATTGGAGAGCCTTTTCTGGTGCTCCTGTGACTTGTCAGCAGTCACAGGTACTGTCCTTCGTAGCACAAAGGCCAGATCACGGTCAGCACCACCTACATGTTCAAAGTGGCGCTTCTTGGCGAGTGGGGCAGAAGGGTGTGGCACTGCAAAAGAAAAGGACATTTAATTAGACACTTTATCAGAAAAATGCTAAGTGTCTATCGACTAGACGCAGTAGAGATACTGGACGCAGGAATTATCAAATCCGCGTCCAGACCTGCGAATCTACGTCCAGACGCAGAAGAAATACTGGACGCAGGAATTATCAAATCCGCGTCCAGACCTGCAAATCTGCATCCAGGCGTAAGACCAGCGGATCAAGTCCGCGTTTTGCAAACCAAGACTTATGAAAATTCTCTAAGTACTTGGGCTCAGGCGCCAGATTCATAAAACCAGCACCTGATGTCACAGAACGCCAGGATCAAGTCCGCGTTTTGCAAACCAAGACTTATGAAAATTCTCTAAGTACTTGGGCTCAGGCGCCAGATTCATAAAAACCTGCACCTGATGAAAAATCTTCAAGTCCGCGTCCGAACTCTTCACAATTAGAAATATTCTAAGTGAAGAATCCGAAATGCAGGACTCACTGGCACCGGGTCATCAAACCCGCGCCTTAGTTATCAACTCAAAGACCACGTCTGAGACCGCGTCTGAGAATCAAACACGGTTTGTTTTTTGTGTTGACGGTTCTGTTAATGGTTCCATAAGCTTCCATTAATGGTGGAGTTCAAGCCTAAACGGCGTTATACCTGGGAAAGAGACTTCCTGCGCGGAGGAACCGCCCCTCTGGGCCTCGGCGACGGTTGCTCTTGAAGAGGATGCGGTTGGCTTGGTCTTAGGTGCCATTGGTGATTATGAATGGAGATGAACAGAGAAAGAAGAACTCTTTTTTCTCTTAAACCCTAAGCAAGTGTGTTCGAAGAAGAAGAGATCTCTCTCTAACTGTTGCCTTTTATAGGCACAAGGATTCGCGAAGATACGCGGCGCGTGGCTCGATTAGTTCTGCAGTGAGTCATCGCTTCACGCGTGGAGCAAATCAATTTCTCTGCAGCATTGATCGCGCACCATAGCCCTGCAGCGAGTCATCGCTTGACGCGTGGAGCAAATCAATTTCTCTGCAGCGAAGATCGCGCACCATAGCCCTGCAGCGAGTCATCGCTTGACACGTGGAGCGAATCACTTAATGAACCGGGAAGTCCGCGCGCCAAAAGGTGAAATCCCGCCGGTTCCCCAGGCCAACTGGCAGCGCAATCATGACCCGCGCGCCAAAAGTTGAAATCCCGCCGGTTCCCCAGGCCAACTGGCAGCGCAATCATGACATGGCACAGATTCGCACCCAACGGACGCGCCTCTTCGATGGACGTGCCTCGTCAGCACCGCCATAAATGCATTCAAAAGGTCGCGTCTCTCTAAGAAGTTCGCGTCTTTCCAGCCCGGCTGAACATCGCGTCTGCTTTATGGAAGATCAGTCGCGTCTTTAAAGCAGTACCATCTCTGCTTTTCAAAAAGGACCAGCGTTCGGCCTCCTGCTTCTGCAAATCAGTTCAACAGTACACTGGCACAAGCAGATGACCAACCACTCCTAGCTTAAAGTGCACCCATGACCGACTAAAAGCAATCGGGGAGGTTTAGACTGTGTATCTAGACACTCAACATGATCAACTCTGGTGGCCTCAAAGAGTTCAACAGTACACTCACGAAGACCAACTCCAGATAAGATCAAACCCGGAGCACTAACAGTCAGTCATGAAGGTGAATTCAGCTAGAATCTAAAGTATTTCGAAATCCGTCCCATTTAACTGCGGAATATCGAAAACTTTGGAGGGGGTTCTGTAGGCTGTCTAAAAATCACTAAAAGATAAGCTATTAAAAAGCAGAGTCTCAAGTTCTAGACGCGTGGGCTCGACACCCGCGTCTCAGCATCAAGGCGCGTGGGCTCGACACCCGCGTCTCAGCATCAAGGCGCGTGGGCTCGACACCCGCGTCTCAGCATCAAGGCACGTGGGCTCGACACCCGCGTCTCAGCATCAAGGCGCGTGGGATCGACACCCACGTCTCAGCATCAAGGCGCGTGAGCTCAACACCCGCGTCTCAATCCCAGGGCGCGAGGGTCCAAGGCCCACGTCTCGGTTATAACCGCCCTGGTTATGGGGCCAGTCGCCGCCCGCATAGCGGGGAGGTCAGCCCCTCATTGTGGAGCGTTTTTAGGGGGCACGTTCACCCCCTAGGACCTCTATAAATAGCCTCGTTTGCTATGGAGGGGAGAGGATCGATGATCGACGATCGAGAGATAGAGAGATTGGCAATTGGGCAATTGACGATCAGCAATCAAAGGCATTTGGTGATAAGAGGATCGGCGATCAGACGACAAGACACGGCAGAAAAAAGGAGAGAGCTCAACTCTTCGTCAAGCTTGCTTCGTACAAGCTACTCTTTGCCTACCTTCTCTTTGAGAGTTTTGGTAGACAAGAGCTGTGTTACTCTTTCTACCAGCCGAAGAGAAGATCCCTGACGATTCCGATGGTCATCCGGTCAACGGAGAACAAGATTCACTCTCCACCGTCACACGAAGAACCCAGCATTAAACAAAGGGAGGATTCAAGACTCAACATCCTCCCTCCCTTGTAACTGGAAGGAAAAGTTGTTTTTGTTGTAATCTTTTCATCTGATTCAAGGAAAATTTTACAGTAAAGACCTTCTTTCTCTTTTTTCCGGCGCGTACAATGCCCTTACATAAGCCAAGTGCATCAAGTACATCCGTGGAATCTATAGAAGGTCCGTTTTAGTAGTTCCTCCATCCAAAGAGGGTCAATTACCAATAATATTTGGTAAAACCCAACTGCGAAGGTCTGCAGTCGCAGATTCAAGTTCAGACTCAGACACCCCACAAATTTTCCATTATGCACGATCGGCGTAGCATATGATGAGGAAAATGGGATACAGCCTGCAGCATGAGAATGACCTAAATTTCAGAAAAGGAAGACGTAGTTTTCTGCGTAATTTTGTGCCAAAAGGGAAATCGGCAAATTACTATGATAACACACGCAGGGGGTTGGGATACGTTACACCTACACTACCACAACGGTTCGACCCAAAGATAACAAACCAATCCCATCATGTTTTGCCTCTTCCTCCGAATGGGATTCAGATGTCAGTGTGGGAACGTTGTTCAAAGAACTCACTGTTAATATGACTTCAAGCAGCCAATTGGAGCCAGCGGAAGCTACTGATGAGGAATCATGGGCTCAGCAATTGGATCTCCAGTGGGAAAAGCGATTCGAACAACGCGAATCACCTACTGAAGACAAGGTGATCCAGGTTAACTTGGGTAGTCAAGATCACCCTAAACCCATCTTTATAAGTGAGAGCTTATCACTCACAAAAAGAGAAGAATTGATGGTACTTCTAAGAGACTATATAGATATCTTTGCGTGGAACTACGAAGACATGCTCGGACTTGATCCACAAGTAGCCATGCATCGTCTGAACATCAAGCCTGACGCCAAGCCAGTCAAGCAACAACAACGCCGATTTCGTCCAAACATTATAGAAGCTATTGAAGCCGAAGTTCATAAACTCATAACATGCGGCTTCATACGGGAGGAACAACATTCAGACTGGGTTGCTAACATCGTCCCCGTTCTCAAGAAGAATGGAAAAATTTGGATCTGTATTGACTACCGCGATCTTAATACAGCCTGTCCTAAAGACGAATTCCCATTGCCCATCACTGATGTCATGATTGACAATACTACAGATTCGAAAGAATGTCTTTCATGGACGGCTTCTCAGGATATAATCAAATTAAGATGTATCCAGGGGACGAGAAGCATACTTCATTCTGGACACCGTTGGGGGTATACTGTTATACCGTGATGCCCTTCGGGTTAAAGAACGCGAGAGCGACTTATCAACGTGCAATGAGTATGATTTTTCGTAATCATGTCCAAAAGATGGTAGAATGTTATGTCGACGACATTACTGTCAAAAGCCGCGATAAGAATGACCATCTTCGTGACTTGAGAACGATATTCGACATAATGCAGGCTCATCGACTAAAGATGAATCTGACAAAATCCTTCTTGGGGTTTTGAGTGGCAAGTTCCTTGGATTCATTGTTATATCAAAGGGAATTCATCTTAACCCAGATAAAGTCAAAGCCATTCAGAACATGCATCCACCTAAGAATCTCAAAGAACTTAGAGGCCTGCAAGGTAGACTGGCTTATATCAGAAGATTCATTGCAAATCTCTCAGGCCGCTGTCAACCATTCACCCGACTCATGAAAAAGGGTGTCTCTTTGTATGGGATCAAGCCTGTCAAGAAGCTTACGAGGATATCAAAAGATACCTCATTAAACCTCCGGTCTTGGTGGCTCCCATATCAGGAAAACTTTTCTTGCTTTATGTGAAAGCTATGGATTATTCTCTCGGTGCTCTGTTTGCTCAAAAAGATGATAATGGTCATGAATAGGCTATTTACTATCTGAGCAGGACTCTGATAGGGGTGGAATCTCGCTATAATCCTATTAAGAAGGAATGCTTAGCTCTTGTCTTTACTATGCAGAAGACACGACATTATTTGGTTGGCCAAACCATACATGTCATTTTCAGGGTGAATCCTTTGTGTCTCCTCATGACGAAACCAAGATCACTGAATTCTAGATTAGCTAAATGGGCCCTCTTTTTATCTCAGTATGACATGATCTTTGTCCCTCAGAAGGCAGTTAAAGGCCAGACACTTGCAGAGTTCTTGGCTGCTCATCCGGTTCTGAAAAGCTCAAAACTTTATGAAGACATTCTGGATGAACTCTTCGAATCTAATATAACTTCAGAGTATGAAGTTTGGCAGATGTTCTTCGATGGAGCATAACGAATAGGCCCTAAAGGCAAGATCATTGTCGGTATGGGGGTTGTGTTTATCTCACCGCAAAACCATGTCCTTCCTAGGGCATTTTCTCTGATGGAATCAAGCTCCAACAATGTGACAGAATACAATGCTCTACTCATTGGTCTTCAGCTCGCTCACGAAATGGGGGTACGCTACCTTGAAGCTTATGGCGATTCGAGACTAATTATCAATCAGGTTAAAGGCGAATATGAGGTCCGCCACGAAGATTTGGTACCTTATTATCATACAGTCATCGAAATGACTAATTTATTTGATGACTTTTACATCGGTCACGTGTCTCAATCTCAGAATACTAGGGCGATGCTCTGGTTGCATTAGCAACAACGCTGGCCTTACCAGACGACACCAAGTATCACCTTACAGTGGCAACTCGACACCTCATTTGCTCTAAACATATGTCGAGAACCAAAGAGGCCTATAACATCTCGACGGACCTTGAACCGAGAGATTGGCGATTTTCCCTCATCGATTATGCTTTGCATGGTTTGCTGCTGAACGACCCTAAAGAAGCGGCATCTATCAGACGAAGGTCTCTCCATTTTTACTATGACCCAACACTGAAGAAACTGTACCGTCGTTCATACGACGGTATCCTCCTGCGTTGCCTTTCTAATTTAGAGGCACAGGAAGTGCTCAAAAAAGCACACGACGACATATGCGGAGCTCATCAGTTATGTCTAAAACTCAAGGACCGATTGCACAGGCTTGGGTATTATTGGCCAACCATGATAGCCGATGCTATCCGATATGCACGAAGGTGTAAGGCCTGCCAAATTCATGCGAACTTCATACATCAGCCTCCAGAGTTGCTCCATCCAACTGTTGCATCGTGGCCATTTGAAGCGTGGGGAATCGATGTTATAGGGCCAATCAGCCCCTCTTCAACAAAAGGTCACCGATTTATCTTAGCAATAACCGATTACTTTTCAAAGTAGGCAGAAGCTATACCACTGCTGAAAGTTAAAACTTCTAACGTGGTTAATTTCATCAAACACCATGTCATGCATCGATTTGGTGTCCCTAGGCGGATCATCCATAATAACGTTCCCCAATTTGCAAGCCAGGTATTCTATCGGTTCTGTGATAAGTACTGGATTCAGAATATGGCATCAACTGCTTATAACCCTACCGCTAATGACTTGGCGAAAGCATTCAACAAGATAATCATTAAGTTACTCAAAAAATTCGTTTCATCAAATAAGCGAGATTGGAATGAGAAGCTTAGTGAATGTCTTTGGGCCTACCGAACCACGGTTCGAACCCTGACAGGTAATACACCTTTTTCCCTGGTATACGGGTGTGAAGCAGTCATACCGTTAGAAATCCAGATGCCGTCATTACGAGTCACTTTGATGACTAAGATGACAACGGAGGACAACGATCGGTTGTGACTCTAAGAGCTCGAAGCCCTAGATGAGAAGCAGTTACAAGCTCAGCAACACATTGAGTTGTATCAAGCCCGGATCTCAAAGGCCTTCAATAAGAAGGTTAAGTAAAGAGTCTTCCAGAGAGGAGATTTGGTTTTAGTCGTCAGACAACCGATGATCATGACGCACAAAACCAAAGGAAAATTTGAGCCCAAATGGGAAGGACCGTTTGTGATAGAAACAGTCTATTCAAATGGAACATATCACCTTATGACTTCAGATGGAGACTTACTCATGATGCCGATCAACGGCAAGTTCCTAAAGAAGTATTATCCTTGATAAGACTCCTTTTCATGATCAAGTTAACATTACACCTCTGATCAAGACCTCAGATCCAAGATATGCAAAAAGAGCGCTCCTCTCTTTCTCTAAACGAGATCATCCAAGCATAAACCAGTATCGAGCTGATCGAACACTGGTTGTCTCAAAGAAGAGCCAAGGTTATGAATACAGTAACAAAATAATCCAACGCCCCTAGTGGTTAAGGATAGAGGAAAATGTTAGCCTTTAAGCTCAACATAAGTCCTTGATAACTCATCATGCTGAGGGGAATAGCATGGCTAGCCTGACTCAAATGATAGTTGGTAAAGGCATATCGAATCCGTTGACAGCTGAGAATTTACTAAAAATTTTAAGGGACCGTTCCCATTTGATTCCGTGGTTAAGGATAGAGGAAAATGTTGGCCTTTAAGCCCAATATACGTCCTTGACAACTCATCATGCTGAGGGGAGTAGCATGGTAAGCCCGACTGAAATGGTAGTTGATAAAGGCATATCAAATCCATTGATAGCTAAGAATTTGCTAAAAATCCTAAGGGATCTGTTCCCATTTGATTCCCTCTCCAAAATCACTTACCATTCCCATCATGGAATGGTAAGACCACATATAAAGGTATTCATATCCCTTGCGAAATGACGAGTCTAACCTATCATGTTAACATTAAACCTCTAATAGCAAGACTCTAATCTACTCCCCAACGGATAAAACCAACATCCCCAGTGAATAAACCCCGCTTGTCATTCTCTTCAACAGAATGACAGGTCCACTCAAATTATTGTTATGTTTAAGCACCTCTAACGGTAAATGAATCCTTGTCAAGTTAACATCACACCTCTGGCAAGTTGCTTTACAAATCCCCACGAAGTTCTCTGACATATGATCTTCTATGGGACTCATTTCCTAACTCCCCAGCGAGTTTCTGATAGACTCCCCTCAAAGTCTATCAGTCCTCAGTAGACTTTTCTAGTTGTCACATTAACAATATACCTCTGACAATTTCTTCCAAATAACATCCGAAGGAGATATCAAAATCCCCATGGAGTTTATAATCAAATCCTATTTCTTTGTCATCATGTCCAGTTCGTCACCTCTGAATGACAAAATTTCGAGCTTGGTGGCTTCTCAATCGGTTACGTCCATGTTATTTCTGAACTGACAGATAGCCAAGTCTCATCTTTCAGTCCAGTAGGGACTATTGCTTTGTCATCATGTCCAGTTCGTCACCTCTGAATGATAAAATTTCGAGCTTGATGGCTTCTCAATCGGTTACGTCCATGTTACCTCTGAACTAACAAATAGTCAAGTCTCATCTTTCAGTCCAGTAGGGACTATTGCTTTGTCATCATGTCCAGTTCGTCACCTCTGAATGACAAAATTTTGAGCTTGGTGGCTTCTCAATCGGTTACATCCATGTTACCTCTGAACTGACAGATAGCCAAGTCTCATCTTTCAGTCCAGTAGGGACTATTTCTTTGTCATCATGTCCAGTTCGTCACTTCTGAATGACAAAATTTCGAGCTTGGTGGCTTCTCAATCGGTTATGTCCATGTTACCTTTGAACCGACATGTAGCCAAGTCTCATCTTTCAGTCCAGTAGGGACTATTTCTTTGTCATCATGTCCAGTTCGTCACCTCTGAATGACAAATTTTCGAGCTTGGTGGCTTCTCAATCGGTTACGTCCATGTTACCTCTGAACCGACAGATAGCCAAGTCTCATCTTTCAGTCCAGTAGGGACTATTTCTTTGTCATCATGTCCAGTTCGTCACCTCTGAATGATAAAATTTTGAGCTTGGTGGCTTCTCAATCGGTTACGTCTATGTTACCTCTGAACCGACAGATAGCCAAGTCTCATCTTTCAGTCCAGTAGAGACTATTGCTTTGTCATCATGTCCAGTTCGTCACCTCTGAATGACAAAATTTCGAGCTTAGTGGCTTCTCAATCGGTTACGTCCATGTTACCTCTGAACTGACAGATAGCCAAGTCTCATATTTCAATCCAGTAGGGACTATTTCTTTGTCATCATGTCCAGTTCGTCACCTCTGAATGACAAAATTTTGAGCTTGGTGGCTTCTTAATCGGTTACGTCCATGTCACCTCTGAACCGATAGATACCCAAGTCTGATCTTTTAGTCCGGTAGGGACTATTTCTTTGTCATCATGTCCAGTTCGTCACCTCTGAATGACAAAATTTCGAGCTCGGTGGCTTCTCAATCGGTTACATCCATGTCACCTCTGAACCGACAGATAGCCAAGTCTCATCTTTCAGTCCAGTAGGGACTATTTCTTTGTCATCATGTCCAGTTTGTCACCTCTGAATGATAAAATTTCGAGCTTGGTGGCTTCTCAATCGGTTACGTCCAAGTTACCTCTGAACCAACAGATAGCCAAATCTCATCTTTCAGTCTAGTAGGGACTATTTCTTTGTCATCATGTCCAGTTCGTCACCTCTGAATGATAAAATTTCAAGCTTGGTCGCTTCTCAATCGATCATGTCCAGTTCATCACCTCTGAACCGACAGATAGCCAAGTCTCCCTTTTTGCTTACTGTTATGTCCAGTTCGTCACCTCTGAACAGTAAACACCCCGAGTTAGGTAAGCCCTAATCGGTTATGTCCAGTTTGTCACCTCTGAACCGATGGATATCCAATCTCATCTTTCAGTGCAGTAGGGACTATTTCTTTGTCAAATCATTTCTCAAATGTGTAACTAACCCTATTAGTTTATCACCGCTGATTAGTTTAGTTATACCGTTATTCCGTTCCTTTTGAGGATTGTAATACAACTTGAAAGTAAGAATTGAAAATTTAGAAGATAAAACAAGTTGGAAATGCAACAGGGGAGTCAAATAAAATTATTTTTATTGATTCCAAAAGAGGGATACATGGATACACGGATTACAAGTTACGAGGGTGCTTCGTAGGACTTAATCTGTTCTTCAAGAGTGGCCAACCTATTCTTCCTCTCCTCAGCAGCCTTGAAAGTGCATGCGACCTCAACTCGGCCTCATTAAAACTCGCTGTCTGGAACAGGAGATCCTCAATTTCAACTAAAGTTGCCCTCTGTGCTAGCTCTTGTTGCAGGACTTCATCATTCCGAGCCCTAAGCTGCTCCAGCCGAGCAATCTCCTCAAGACGCACTGGTTCGACCTTGGACAGAAGAAGATTAGCTTTCTTGATCATTTTCTTGGCCTTTTCAATCTTATCCTCAGTGTCAAGAAGAGCACTGTTAGAAGTATCTATGGCATCCCCAAGTTCTACTTTTTTTGTCTCTAAGGATTTCAAGTCGGAAGAAATTGCCTTAGCTGCTTCTTGAGCGGTAAGATGAGCTTCATGCATTTGAGCAGCAAGGTGTGCGAGCTGTTCATTAACTTAGGACTCCAAATCTGAATGGTTGAGACGGCACCATTCGTCCACATCCCTCTCAAGCCTGTCCACCAGAAGCTCCAATGTGGCAGCCTGGTCTGTTGGCCCAAAGGCCTTCCACCCTACTTTTGATGATGATTAACTCATGTAGTTATGTTTACTAATAATCTTGTGTTGTTTAAGTTTCAGATCATTAACCAAGATATTAGTTGGTGATTAGCTTCAACAAGGAGTTTAGAAGCTTTTCATGGTGATTCCGGTGCCAAAGCTTAAAGATCATTCCTTTGCACTTGATGGATCACGGTTTGGGAGCAAGTCAACTTGAAGATGAAGATCATCAAGAAGACTTAAGTATCCTAGTTTAGATAGTGTGTTTAGATTCATTTGTAAAGCTTAGTATAGTTGATATGCTCAAGTGCACATAACACACACGTTTTATGTTTTGGTTTTGGTTTTCATGAATAGTAGATCAAAACAAGTTTACTTTATCTTTATGTATATTAGATATGTTCTAAATATACATACATGCTTTAAACTTGCTAGACAAACTTATTTTGACTTTCCTATTCATGCTTTGGAAAAATCAAGTTTGATAAAAATACAAGTGTTTGTTTTGATAAAATTTGCAAGACTCAAAAATGAATTGATATGATGGATATATGTCTTGAAATTTTTATCACTTGTTTGTGTTTGAATATAAAATGTTAAAACAAGTTTTATAGAATTTTCAGAAAAGATAAAATATTTTTATAAAATATTTTTCCCAGTTTTCTGACCTAGGTTTGTGCTGACAGGCCGGTCGGTCGACCCAGACGGTCGACCGCACCAAGGGCCGGTCGACCCGTCGGGTCGACCGACGTGCACAGATGTGCACGTCTGGCAGACACAAACTCGGTCGACCGTACGGGTCGACCGGGTCTGAGAGCAGAGCTCTCTGTTTGTTTGGGTCGACCGTGCCGGTCGACCGTGGTTGCCCAACGGTCACATTTCTGACCGTTGGCGGTCGACCCGGGCGGTCGATCGGTCGCCTGTCAGGCTGCCACATCAGCCTAACGGCTAGTTTTCTGATGGGCCTATAAAAACCCCATCTCTTTGGGTTTTTGGCCAAGGTTTTTACAAGAGAAAAATTCCCAGTTTTTCAGAGTTTAAAACAAGTTTTCAAAAGAGTTTTTGGGCTTTAAACTTCTCATCTTTATTGTTTGGTTTTTGGAAAATCAAAGAAAACTAGGGTTTTGGGAGATTGTATTGATTTTCATTTTCTATCATTTACAAGAGATTTCCCTAGTAGTTTTTCTTTGTTGCTTGTTTCCAAAAACACCTTGTTTCCACACTTGAGCTATCTTCTATCCTAATCTATTTAGGATCTTGTTTTTGTGGAAAAGAAAAAGAGATTGAGTTTGTGGTCTTTGGAACCACTTGTTGTAAACACCCTTATTCTTGTTGTATCCCTCTTTGGTAGAGGTGATCGGGTGATTGGTTAGCTCCCTCTAGTGAGAGGTGGAGTGATTGGTTTGTAACCCTCTTCGGTAGAGGTGTTGGTTGTTGTATTGGCTACGGGCCTACCCCTCGGTTGTGAGGTGGTTGTTTGAGAGAGGAGTTTGGTACTCCTAGAGTTGTAACAAATCCTCTTCGGTAGAGGTTCCCTCGGTGGGAGTTAGTGGATTGGAAATCCTACACGGTGGTGTAGGCGGGGATGTGAGCAAGGTGCTCGAACCTCGAAACATATCTTGGCCTTTGCGTTTGATCCATTGTCTCTCTAACTCTCTCTTTATTTTGTGCAAAGCATCATTCATTCATATTGTCATATCATATTGCTTGTGTTGCCTTGCATCTTTCATATTGTTGTATATCCATTATATGCTTGGCTTGATTGTGTGTGTGCCTCACTTATACTTAACCACAAGAGCTTCACATAGCACCTCAACCCATTCAAGGGGAATCAAGAGGAGTTAGTCCAGAGCCCTTCACGGGGAATTCGGCTACACTTGTGTGTTGTATTAAGTGTGTTGTAAGAATAGTTTTAAGCTTCCGCATTTAGCGTACTTAGTTTTGCATTTAGTTCTAGATTAGCACTTACACCTATTCACCCCCCTCTAGGTGTTTTTCAATTGGTATCAGAGCTAGTGCTCCTGATATTAGGCTTAACATCCTACGAGTGAGATCCATTTGATTGCTAATCTATTGTTTGCATTTGCTTGTTTGCACACTCATATAGTTTGCCATGGACTTCATGACCCCACCTAGCTTTGATCCTTCCAACATTGTTGTTTGGAAGTATAGGATGTCCATGTACCTAAAGACCCTAGGTTTGCATGTCTTTCTTGCGGCCACCAAGAAATGCTATCTTGGAGATCGCAATCATATAGGGGCCAATGCACAAGCCCTTGAGGCCATTAGAAGCACATTACCTAAAGATTATCTTATGTGTGCTTCTAACTTTGATTCCGCTTTTGTAGTGTGGAACAAATTGACAACAACCACCACCTCCGAGGTTCAAGTACAAATCCAAGAAGAGGAGTCTAGTGGAGAATCCGACTCACAATGATTGATGGTCCAAGGGAATGACTCCCTTGAGGTACATTCGGAATCTCAACTAGATAGTTTAGATTCTAGTTCTTCATGTGATGATCATATTGATACCCATGCTTTGAATGAAGAACTTTCCATAGTGTTTGTGAAAAATTAATAGAAAAATATAATTTATTGAAAAAGAAGAGTCTAGGCATTAATAATAAAAATAAAAATTTGATTGCTAGACTTGACATTGTTTTGCAAGAAAAGGATGAGATTTCAAATGAAAGGGATTCATTGAAATCTCAACTTGAACTTGCACTTAAAGAAAATGAATTTTTAAAATCTAAAAATGATTGCCATGCTATTTTGAAGAAAAATGAAAATTTGTCTTCAAAAATTGATTTTGTTTTAAAAGAGAATGTTGCTTTGAAAAACAAAATTATTTCTATTTCAAATGATTTAAATGTTTGTTTAAAGAAAAATGATGTTTTGAAAAATAAGATGGATGCACATGTTTGCCATGCTAGGGTAGTATCACACACTTCACCTATTGCATGCCACACTTCTTCTTTGATCAACAATGATATATCCATGCTTAAGAAGAGTGTAGATTGTTTGGGCTCCACTTTGAGCCAATGTGCCATGAACCACTCACGTTTGGAAACCTTGGTTCGAAAGAAACAAGTTCCATCCTTTATGCATGCACACCCTCCACGGCATACACATGCTCCTCACGGACACACCCATCACATGTATGCTCATGTGTACACTTGTACACATTGTGGACGTAAGGGTCACCTTGCTAAATTTTGTTTTGATAGATTACATACTCCAAATTTAGCAAAGAATTTTGTTTGGGTTAGAGAAGGTACTAACCCCCATAGACCCAAAAGAGTATGGGTACCAAAGACCACCCCTCGTGTTTTTGATGCAGGTGTGGGCTCTCACATGACGTGAGAGTAACGGCACCTTGGAGTGGATGCGTTCCGTACTTAAAGGAAATCAATTGGATGCATCACTTTCAAGGGAAGATTTGGTGGAGATGACCACCTTGTTTTGGAGACAAGGAGAGTTGCTTCTTCGATTTTGGTAACAATCCTTTACTCCCATTTAATATTTTCATGCTTTTAATATTCAAAGTTTATAGCATGTTTTTGATGTTTTATAGCATGTTTTATTGTTTATGGATTAGTGTGTAAATATCATGTTTATTAGATCCTTGACATACATGAATAGTATTTGAGACACACATGCTTATATGAACCCATACTTAGTGTTTTCACTTTTGTTTAAGTTATAATGTACATCATGAATCTAATACATGTGAATTTACATAGTAATCATGTTTTAGTCTTATCATGATGATTTTTATCTTGTTTTTAATGCTTAATGATTTGATTACTTGTTTAAGTGTTAGTTTTCATTAAGACTAGTTATATACTTGTGCATATAGTGGGCCATAAATAAATCTATATATGTTGGGTTTGATTACTTATTTGTTCTCATTAGATGTGCTAGTATAGTCTAGTTTTGATGATTCATACATTTTAAACTTGTATTCCATTTTTGAAATTGTTTTATGAGTTTTCACTTCATGTATATGTTTGTATTGCCAAATTTTAAGATATACATGTATACCCCTTGAGTCATTTGCCTTTCATGCAAATCTATATATGGAACTCAATTGTGTTTAGGGATATGTATGTATACTTATTGTGTTGACAATTCATACATATACCTTGAAATGAAATTTATTTTGGTGAAGATTTAGTTTTTCTTGATTTTGTGTTTAATTGTTTAACTTCATGTATATGTCTATCTTGTCTAAACTATTAGATATACATGTTTATCCTTTAAGCCACGTGCCTTAATGCATATATTTTGTGGACTCGTTTGAATTTTGGATATGTATGTATACTTTAGTTTGTATTAGACATACATATGCCTTGAAGATTAAATAGTTTTGATGATTTTCATGTTTTCTTGTTTAAGGAATAATTGAGCTTAATGAAAAATTTTCATGATTATGATATTCACACTTTATTTGTACACTCACATTTATTGCTTGCTCATGTTTGTTTTCATGAGTCATATTTATACCTAATTGAATTAGAGTGTTGATTATCATGTGGATTTCATGTTTTATGGAAAACTATTTTGTTTTATTCCTTACTTGAAGGATTTCGTACTAGTTAACAATATTTTCCATTTTAACTAGTTCGTATTCTTCACTTTGGTAGAATTTTTCAAACGTTCTCTATTTTCAAATCTATTTTTTGAAAACCCTACCCTCAATGGGAGGATGGATGGGAGATCATGTTCATAAATGCTTTAAAGTGAAAATCATTTAAAACTTGAACCTTGATTAGGAGGTATAGTAATATGATGTATACACTTGAACTTATTGTTATGTCAATTGGTATCATTAAACTCTTTCAATTGGTATCATTTTGATCTTCTTGTATACTCATATTTGTTTTGTATGTATGTATGATTTCAATTCCAAGAATATCAATTTCAATTGGTATCTATTTTCCATACATATATATGTTTGTGTTTATGCTAGTGCTTGAGTTTCAATTTTGTTTCATTTGATTACTTTTAAATTGGTATCAAACATACGCATTGTTTTAGTTTGTATTTCATAAAGGGGGAGAAAATTTGATTTTGTATTTCAATTGGTATTTGTACTCCCATACTTTATGATTGAAAATTCAAATTTGGTATCATATGTTTAAAATGAACAATTCTTACAATTGGTATCAATGTTTCTATGTAAAATCTTTTCAATTGATAAAACATTTAAAATTGGTATCAAAATTTGTGTGTAGACATTCAAAATTTATTATGTTTAATTTAAATTGGTATCAAGATTTTCATGTGTTGCTTAAAAATTGGTATCAATATTTTCTTTGTTTGTTTCCTTTCAATTGGTATCAATATGCTATTCCTTGACATATTTTCAATTGATATCTTAATTGATTGTCACCCCTATCTGGTTTTGTTTTTGTTTTTAGACAAAAAGGGGGAGAACATTGTTTATTAACCCTTTGTTGTTCCATTGTTTCGAACAAAAAGGAGGAGAAAGATTTGTTGCTGATTGTTTTGCATTTTACCCTTTATTGATGATTAATTCTTTGTATTAAAAAGGGTGAGAAAATTTTGTTTTGTTTTGATTGTTTACCCCTTTGTTGATGATTGACAAAAAGGGGGAGAATTATTTGTGAGTTTAACATGTTTAACATGCATGAGTTATTTTTAACATGCATGAGTTGTTTTATATATGCATAGTTTTGTTTTTGCATATATTAAGGTTAATTTAGTTTATGTTTAATTGGTATCTAGAACATGTTTTATGTGTTATTTTTGATAATTGGTATCTAGAGCATGTTTTGTTTTTGAACATTTCATTGGTATCTAGAACCTTTTATTGTTTATGCATATGTATGCATTCATGTTTAAGAGCCTTCATTGCATATTATTATGTTTATTTGTTTATGCATGAGTTAAGGCGGAGCTTCTTTGAAGCTTAACTTTAATCCATGCATATATAACTCCATGAGTTTTGTCATCATCAAAAAGGGGGAGATTGTTGGCCCAAAGGCCTTCCATCATAGTTTTGATGATGATTAACTCATGTAGTTATGTTTACTAATAATCTTGTGTTGTTTAAGTTTCAGATCATTAACCAAGATATTAGTTGGTGATTAGCTTCAACAAGGAGTTTAGAAGCTTTTCATGGTGATTCCGGTGCCAAAGCTTAAAGATCATTCCTTTGCACTTGATGGATCACGGTTTGGGAGCAAGTCAACTTGAAGATGAAGATCATCAAGAAGACTTAAGTATCCTAGTTTAAATAGTGTGTTTAGATCCATTTGTAAAGCTTAGTATAGTTGATATGTCAAGTGCACATAACACACACGTTTTATGTTTTGGTTTTGGTTTTCATGAATAGTAGATCAAAACAAGTTTACTTTATCTTTATGTATATTAGATATGTTCTAAATATACATACATGCTTTAAACTTGCTAGACAAACTTATTTTGACTTTCCTATTCATGCTTTAGAAAAATCAAGTTTGATAAAAATACAAGTGTTTGTTTTGATAAAATTTGCAAGACTCAAAAATGAATTGATATGATGGATATATGTCTTGAAATTTTTATCACTTGTTTGTGTTTGAATATAAAATGTTAAAACAAGTTTTATAGAATTTTCAGAAAAGATAAAAGATTTTTATAAAATATTTTTCTCTGTTTTCTGACCCAGGTTTGTGCTGACAGGCCGGTCGGTCAACCCAGACGGTCGACCGCACCAAGGGCCGGTCGACCCGTCGGGTCGACCGACGTGCACAGATGTGCACGTCTGGCAGACACAAACTCGGTCGACCGTACGGGTCGACCGGGTCTGAGAGCAGAGCTCTCTGTTTGTTTGGGTCGACCGTGCCGGTCGACCGTGGTTGCCCAACGGTCACATTTCTGACCGTTGGCGGTCGACCCGGGCGGTCGACCGGTCGCCTGTCAGGCTGCCACATCAGCCTAACGACTAGTTTTCTGATGGGCCTATAAAAACCCCATCTCTTTGGGTTTTTGGCCAAGGTTTTTACAAGAGAAAAATTTCCAGTTTTCCAGAGTTTAAAACAAGTTTTCAAAAGAGTTTCTGGGCTTTAAGCTTCTCATCATTATTGTTTTGGTTTTGAAAAATCAAAGAAAACTAGGGTTTTGGGAGATTGTATTGATTTTCATTTTCTATCATTTACAAGAGATTTTCCTAGTAATTTTTCTTTGTTGCTTGTTTCCAAAAACACCTTGTTTCCACACTTGAGCTATCTTCTATCCTAATCTATTTAGGATCTTGTTTTTGTGGAAAAGAAAAAGAGATTGAGTTTGTGGTCTTTGGAACCACTTGTTGTAAACACCCTTATTCTTGTTGTATCCCTCTTTGGTAGAGGTGATCGGGTGATTGGTTAGCTCCCTCTAGTGAGAGGTGGAGTGATTGGTTTGTAACCCTCTTCCGTAGAGGTGTTGGTTGTTGTATTGGCTATGGGCCTACCCTCGGTTGTGAGGTGGTTGTTTGAGAGAGGAGTTTGGTACTCCTAGAGTTGTAACAAATCCTCTTCGGTAGAGGTTCCCTCGGTGGGAGTTAGTGGATTGGAAATCCCACACGGCGGTGTAGGCGGGAATGTAGAGCAAGGTGCTCGAACCTCGAAACATATCTTGGCCTTTGCGTTTGATCCATTGTCTCTCTAAATCTCTCTCTTTATTTTGTGCAAAGCATCATTCATTCATATTGTCATATCATATTGCTTGTGTTGCCTTGCATCTTTCATATTGTTGTATATCCATTATATGCTTGGCTTGATTGTGTGTGTGCCTCACTTATACTTAACCACAAGAGCTTCACATAGCACCTCAACCCATTCAAGGGGAATCAAGAGGAGTTAGTCCAGAGCCCTTCACGGGGAATTCAGCTACACTTGTGTGTTGTATTAAGTGTGTTGCAAGAATAGTTTTAAGCTTCCGCATTTAGCATACTTAGTTTTGCATTTAGTTCTAGATTAGCACTTACACCTATTCACCCCCCTCTAGGTGTTTTTCATGGTCATCCCCTCTGAAGTCTCGAATGCTGTCAATACTTCGAGAGAGGACCACCTTCTAAGCAGAAAACGAGGTAGTCGAGCCCTTCAAGACTAAAGCAATGGATCACTTCAAGCCCTTATAAAAGCTGTCGACTAGCTCAGCCACAAATTCATTCTCAGCTTCAACTACTCCGGTGAACGAGTGGCCCCGAAGGCAAAGCTTTCACCGGTTTCACTAACATAACCATAGAGGGAATAGCAGGAGCACCGACTAGAGAAATATGAGGGGTCGTCGGTGATCTCGGAGGAGTCCTCATTGAGATCAGTATACTAGCCACAATCGACGTAGGGCTCATGACTACTTCCGGGAAGCTGGCTCAACAACCAGTATTGGAGAAGTAGGACTGGCAATCACCTTCAGTTTCGCAATTGGCAGGATAGGCAGCGCTGGCAAAACCACTGGCAGTTCACTTATCGATGTAGTTGGAAGTGAAATTGGTTCCGTAACCACTGTCCCCTTGGTCTCTTTAAGGCCACTTGCCGGTTCAGGTTGATAAGAGGGCAAGCCGTGATACAAGGCATCCAACTCAGCAGCGTCCGCCGCAGTTGAAGTACTTGCTTCACCCCTGATTCCCTCAGGAAGATTGGCTGGCTCCCTCGAAGTCGATGCACCCAAAGGCGGGACACATGCTGCAAGACTCTGTTTGATCAAGGTATAATGAATATCAGGAGAGAATTTCTCACAAAAAGTCAAAGCATTACCAAAAGATGATATCGTCTCAATCGCCTTGGCCGCAGTTTCTCTCCGAACTTCCTCGACGGCGGCATCAGTCCCCTCAGGCTCCATAGGAAAATCTTTGGCAGAGTCAACACGGACGGCCGACCCACCTTCACTCACCGAGCCCTCTGTGGTCCACCCTAAAGAGCTGGAGGCCATGTGACTTCCTTTTGAGGTCCCAGCACCCGAAGGACCCACGTCGGCTGCATCACCTCCAGAGTCTTCTGAGACGATGAAGTAGCTAGCCTCGTCACCTTCCTTATAAGTGAACAGGGGATCATAGTAATCTACTTGTTCTCCTACAGCCTCGGCTCTCGGGTCTCTTGCTGTCTCAGTTCCTGAATCATAGAATAAACAATGAGCTATATGAAATATATAAGTATATGTTGCAAGAACAGAGCTGATCTTACTCAAGTCATGAACAGCTTTACCAACGGTCTGCCTCGGAGCCGACGGCTTAATGACTAATGGAGCAGGAGGAGGATGCACCGCGGCTGATTCACCCTCTGCAATAACGGCGAGAGTGTAGCGATGAGGCTTCTTCACTACCCTCTTCCTGTGAGATCCGCCTTGCCGCTTTCGTTTGAAGTGGACGTTAGGATCTTCTTCCTCCACTTCTTCTACCTCTACATGTTCCATGGGGGCCGTACCCACCCCACCAGGAGCATCAGGTGGAACCTCAGCGCCTGCGTCTCCCTCAAAGCGAGGGCTCTCTGCATCCGAAACCTCACTATCAGCAGTGGCGACAAATTCCCCGAGGCCTGGCGTACGAAGCCTCCTGCCCTCACCTCTCTCAGTGACCTTCCGCTTTAGCCGCTGAGAGATCAATTTCATGCCAAATGAGTTAATAGAAAACCTGGTTGGTGTGGAGTTCGAAGTTCTGTACCACTGACAGAACCCCAAAGTTATCTAAAGATTCGGAGTCCTCAGCGGTATGCACAGCCGCGCCTCAGTACATCCAACGATGTAGAACCGCCAGGCACGAGCACCATTAATGAGGCTCCCCATAAAGGCCAGGCTAGTGTTCGGGTTACCTACGTACAGTTGGTCATACCCAAACTGACGAGCAAACTGACTCGGGACGTAGGGTTCCAAGTAGCAGGTATCCCCGCTCTTGTACATCAGATGGGATGGCCGAATGCTAACCAGCCATTCGAAGACTCCCCGGCTCAACGACGTCCGCCCATCTCCTTCATCCTTAAATTCTTCGCCGTAGCCCGCATCACAAATGTAGGGAAAGCATCAAAAAAGGCTGTAAACATCATACCGGCGCAACAACTTGCGAACCGCGGCCACATAAGTCAACAACCACGAACATCCCTCAAATCGAAGGAGAAGCGCCATTTGGACACCTTCTGGAGGCTCCTCTTTGGCTTGGATAATGGAAGGGCAGTGAAGGGCGAACCATCCCATCAGATAGGTGTATGGCAAACCAATCCTAGGGTTTGGTCCGTCGCGGGGCAGGATAGTACCTTTGCCCCTCTTCGTCGTTGGTGGCCTACAGAAAGCCTCCGTCAACGCACAAGGGCCCCGCAGAATACAACACACCATTGCCGAGAGAAGTCCAAGGGAACGACCGTGGACTAGATGAATGGCCGGCAATAAGACAGTCGGAAGGATGCCGTCGCTGGAGGGAGATGGCACCACGCATCTCTTCAGCCAAATCGATAAAAACCCAGCCAAAAATGCCTTCCGAGACATCGGTCAACGAGCCTGAGATGGAAACTCCGGAGAATATCACCTTTCTCGTAAGGACCATCATCCTCTTCCAAAATCATTTCCCCTTGGGAGTGTTCCAACATCCTTCGAAAAATGTCCTCATCTGCAACCCCGCAGTGAGCTGTCTCAGGAGCATCTTCCAGGTTGGGGAACAAATAATTCCTCCAGCTCTTCGAACTGCATAAAGCTTCCTTATAACTCCCATGCATACTCGAGCAAATGTAGAGGTGGCACATCAACTCCCGGTAAGTCTTAAATAAGGCGGGCTCCTGTTTCTCCAGAAGTGCCAATTCTGCCTCGCATGGGAAATATTCTTCATATGGGAGAGATCCCAAGGACAGAGCAGAGACTTCCCAAATCTCGTGCAAAGCCATGCCCAATTCGCCTACAGGGGTAAAGAAAGTCCCCGTAGCTGGACAATATAACTCAAAGATGGCGTAAAAGTTCGCTACGCTCATCTGGATGCCGTAACAGGTCGCCCTGACGGCCTCGTAGAGCCCCAGTCTCTCCAGATCCTCCTCAAAATGGGCCAAGACATATAAGGTCAGGTCTCTCCACTAGGCCTTGGGGGTGAATTCACCCAGGGGTCTTGAAATCAGTAGCTAGATAATTACCATGAGCCTTGAAGAACTGATTTCCAAAAGTCTGAGCTACCGCGAGATTTTCTCCCACTGGGATGTTCGGAAGTACGTTCCTAGGGTGGAGACCCAATAAGCAGCAAGGAGGACCCGCCCTTGTATAACCAGGAGGCGAAGCTATCAATTTTCCCACGTGAACAGAGTCGGTAGTCTGAGTCACTGGCCACTGCATCTTCCGAGCCCTCGTCACGCATTAAAAGAAAAACAGTGAAAAATGACGCTTGCTAGATGGGAGATAATACTTCTCGCCATCCAGATTAAAAATCCACTGCCCTTTTTCGGCTAGCAGGTGATGATCGGTATCTGGCACTGCATCCCCAAACATAAAGCCGGGCTTTCGATAGATTTTTCGGTCAGAATCCTCAAGGGGAGCAATAGTTAAGATGCTCCTCATAGTACGCTGATCTTCGGCGTATATAAGGGTATCCTGACCAGGAGCACTCCGCTCACTGAAGAGTGAAGCCTGCCCTTGGAACTGCAGACTAACATTGCCGTCCAGCCCCCTGGCTATTCTAAAGAGACTGTTCAGAGGACCAGGAGTATAGTGCACTGCAAAAATAAGAAGAAACTATATTAGTTCATTTGCTGAAGAAAGTTAAAGCAAGAAAAACAATTGTGCTAAGGCATAGCTTCGCTCCCCGAGCGAAGCGAGCCAAGCATTAGCTTCGCCCCAAAGCTCAGCTTCGCAACTGCAGCTTAGCTCCGCATTCTGCACAAGGGCAAAATGCAGAAGATATCCAAGTTTTGTTTCGCTCTGGAAGCTTCGCCTAGCATTCTATCGCCGAACAGAATGCGAAGAAGCCCTCAAGGGCTAACTTCGCCATAAGGGCACTTACGCCTAAAGTTATTCTAAGGACTTTAAAGTCCTTTTTCAGCTGCGCTTTAAAGGCTAGCTTCGCATCCTGTTATTCGAAAGGATGTGAACCGCCTAAGGGTTAGCTTCACACAGAAGCTTGGAAAAGAAACCATTCGGTTTCTTATCACAACGCGACTATTATCATGGCAGAGAAGTTTGAAAACTTCTACCTTGACCATGTATCGTGTTGGCAAAATACATATGCAGATGCACTGATGTCCCTTGCCGCTTCGTTAGCCCTTGCAGCCGGAGAAAGTACTCGTCTATAGTCGCGAATTGTACTGCTGCAAATTCACCCTTGAAGATAGTAAAATTCCAAGAGGAACCTTCAAGTTAAAGAGGTTTTTGAGACTTCGACAAGTGTCGAACCTAGGGTTGGTGATTTTCTTACATCGACTTCATCTTATATGGCATATTGCCAGACGATCCCAAGGAGGCAGCTGCCATTAGAAGGAAAGATCCTTGATTCTAATGCAATATGATCATGCAGACATTATATCGCCTAACATATGATGGAATCCTGTTACTTATCTTTCACACAAAAGGCACAGGAAGCACTCAAAAAAGCTCATGATGGTATGTTCGGAGCTCATCAACCTGGACCCAAACTTGGAGACCGGCTCAGAAGACTTGGCTATTATTGGCCGAAGATGATCCCTGACGCCATTGCCTATGCTAAGTGATGTCATGCATGTCAGATCCATGGTGACTTTGTTCATCAAGCATTGGAGCATCTTCATTCAACATTCTCCTCATGGCTATTTGAGATGTGGGGAATAGCTGTTATCGGACCAATCAGTCCTCCAACATCCAGAGGACATCGATTCATCTTTGCCATAATGGATTAATTCTCTGAATAGGCGAAATCTGTTCCCCTAAACACTAAATGAGATCAAGTTCATCAATCATCACGTGCTCTACCATTTTGGTGTGCCCCGACGAATCGTCCACGATAATGGGCCCCAATTCGTCAGCCAAGCATTCCAGAGGTTCTGTAACAAATTCAGGATTCAAAGTGTGTCATCAGTGACATACTATCCAACCACTAATAGCCTTGCAGAAGCCTTCAACAAGAATATTGGGAAGCTTCTCAAGAATTCATCTAAAAAAGTCAACGCGACTGAGATGACAAATTAGGCGAATGCTTATGGGTTTACAGCACAACGATGAGAACCCGAGAAAAGCCATGCCGTTTTTCTTGGTGTAAGGATGTGAAGCTGTACTCCCACTGGAGATCTAGATTCATCTTTGCGAGTTGCCCCGACATCCAGAATTTTAGATGAGGAGAAGCACCGACTGCGCCTCCAGGAGTTGAAAGCTTTATACGGCAAACATCTGCAAGCCAACAACAAATCGAGCTCTATCAAGCTTGAATTTTCAGAGCCTTCAAAAAGAAAGTCAGAAAATAGATTTTCAAGAAAGGCGACCTTGTCTTAGCAGTCAGAAGACCCATGGTCATGACTCATAAGACGAAAGGAAAGTTCCAACCCAAATGGGAAGGGCCATATGTAGTATAGTCGGTCTACTCAAATGGAGCATACTGCCTCATAACTCCAGACGGCGATACGCTCATGATGCTAATCAATGGTAGATTTGAAGAATTACTATCCTTGATAGCATCCTTATCATGATCAAGTTAACACTATATCTCTGATTAAAGCTTCCAGATTCAAAAAGTTTGGAAGAGTGCCGAAGAAAAGCTTCTTCCTTCAACGAATCGCATCACGGTCGATCAACGCCGAGCTGATCGAACATTGTTAACATCACCATGCATGATGTTAATATCAAAGAGACAATGTGCAAAACTTTAATTTTAGCCTTGTCATTTTTCTCAAGTACATCTATTTTACATCATACGCCTTCGACGGCTAAAGGATAGAGGAAGTAGTTGGCGTTTAAGTCCAACGGAAAATCCGTCCAACAAAAAATCCTCGACAACTCATCATGCTGAGGAGAATAACATGACTAGCCCAACTCAAATGATAGTTGGTAAAGGCATACTAAATCTGTTGATAGCTGAGGGTTTGCTAAAAATCTTGAGGGACCTGCTCCCAATTTCTCCTCTAAAATTCCTTATCAATTCCCGTCCATGGAATGGTGAGCCTCAAATGAAGCTGTAATTGTTTCCCCAGTAAAATAATTACAAATCAAACGTATCAAGTTAACTTTACACCTCTGGTATACCTCATTGTTAAGTTGACATTTTACCTCTAACAACGACTTCTTTCAATATCCCCAGCGGATAAAATTTCAACTTGTCAATCCTCCTCAATAGGATGGTAAGCTACAAAATTGCTCAAATTGCAAAATATCTCGGTTAAGTTAATACTATACGTCTAATCAAAATTGTCATATCGCAATATAAATTCCTGTTAAGTTAACACTACATGTATGACAGTAGTTCTCTTAGTTTTCCCACCGAAAACGAGACATTCGATGCTAAGTTAATATCACACCTCTAGCATCCATTTCATTATTAAGTTAAATACTACACCTATGATAATGATTCTCCCTCGAGCTTTTTGTCAAAGCCGAGATGCCAAATGCTAAGTTAATATCACACCTCTAGCATTTACCTCGCTGTTAAGTTAATATTAAACCTATAACATCAGTCTTCTCAAATTTCTCAATGAAAATGAGATCTCAAAAATACTAAGTTAATATCACACCTTTAGCATTCATTTTCTTGTCAAGTTAATATCACACCTCTGACAATTCAAATTACTTCCCATTACAGATCCCAACCCGTCACATTAACACACACCTCTGACGGTAAAAATTTTCATAAATCCCCAGTGAATTTAATTCCACTAGTTATTCTCATCAATAGGATAACAAGTCCAAAAAATTCATTCAAATTACGAATTCAGCTTCTGTCAAGTTAACATGATACCACTGACAGTAACCTTTTCAAATTTCTTAAATGGAGTTTTCAAACCTTGAGTTGCTATGTTAATCGTCACCTCTAGCAAATTAAAGGCACTCACTTTCATTTGTCTGATTTTCAAAACAAAAGGAAAGTCAAGACAAAGAAGAAGGCAAGATTATCACTTTTATTCACATCAAAAATTTAAAAGTGATACAAACACTCTCTTATTCAATAAGATGGAGTGTTAAAAAGAAAAAAGAGGAACAGAAAGTCACTCTTGCTCAGCAAGAGATTGTATTCGTTCCCTGAGGCCCTGAATATCCCTTTGGCGCGCTACCTCAACCTCAATCAGGGTTCGGGCCCTCAACTCCTCATCGAATAAAAGCTCCTTCGCAGCTAATTATGCCCGAAGAGTCTCCAGTTCAGAAGACTGGTCAGTGAGTTCTTTCTGCACTCGACGTCTGGTGGTCTCAAGTTCCTCCATCCTTTTTTCTCATTGGCGAGTTTTAGCTCGTGATCTTGAATCAAGGCTTGCGCTTTAGCAATCGCCACGCGAGGACTCGTAATGACATCCTTCATAGCTCTGGAAGCAACTTTGGATTGATGGAGGTCATCGGTTAAGCCCTGGTAGTTGATCTGGGAAGTATCAATATAACAGGTGCAGTCAACTATCCATGATCCAATGTCTCTTCGTTCTTGCTCCTGCCTGATACGAAGGTCCTTTGACACCCGCTGAGCATCAGCAACCGGATTGGCTCTCTCCAGATTCCTAAGATCTTTCGAATATGGAACTTGCTGCTCAACTAGTACGTGGTACATTATCGCACGATCAGAACCTCCAGTTTGTCTGATATTTTCAACTTGATTCTCGAGGAGTGATCATACAAATTCAAAAGAACTCCGCCTAGAGAGTATCAATTTGATGCAAAACCTCATCGTCATAAAGAATTACCCCACTATTTGAAGAGTAAGTTCTTCCGTGACGGGTGCCAATGCTGGTAGAGTGCTTTCTGATCCAACCTCTACAATGGTGGTAGTGGTACCCTCGTAAGGAGGAAGTGGCGCACTCGTCCCTCCAAGGAGTACATGCGCAAGCTGGACCATTAATTCTCTCATTTCTGACATCACTTCGAGAATTTTAGAAGTCAGAATTGTCACGACTTCTTGAGTAGCTACCTTGGTTTGGGCTGGTGTAGTTTCTCTTGCAGTCATTTTAACCAAACAATATTAATAAGGGAACCATGACGATGTTGGAGGAAGAAAAGAGTACCTTCAACTGTCAAAGCTCCCTCAGACTACGGCTCTATTCTCTGAGTAGATATCTGCATCTATTCTTCAGCCAAATGAGAATGTTTACTGGTATCAGGAGTAGGATGCACATTTTCCTAATCAACGTCGTTATCTCCTGAGTAATCCAGCTTCTCACTTGAAGACGAGGATGACACCAGGGTAGGTGATACTCCTACAGTGAGAAGCTCAGCCCCAACAGACCCAGCAACGGAGCTTGGTTCTGGAACCTCTACTAAGGGCGTTACCTCCACCGAAGAGCCTGAATGAATGTTGGATAGTTCGACGCTTGCTCCTCGACCTTGAAATGAACTCAAGGGAACAACTCTAGTGGACACCGATACGGACTCCCCTCTAGAAGTCTGCATTCTTGTAACTTCCATCGGCCCTGCCTTCGCCGTAATCACCACATGACCCTTTGTTCGGCGGCTTCTGAAAACTAAGGGGACCGCAGAGTCCTCATTTGGCGAGCCCGCCCGAACAGACTCAGGGTCTACGGACAATGAAGAAGTTCCCTGAGAAATAACTTTAGTCACAGGTTCTCGCCGAGTCTTCTTACTCAAACTAGCCTCGGTAGACGGAGATCGAGTACGCTTCATAACTCCTTGCGAGCATTGTTGTTGAGACTCTTCAGCCAATCTTGCTCTTTGTCTGACAGCTCCCATTGGGTCAACTTCGAGCCCAGCTTGGGGAAATGCGCCTGTCTCTCTCGAACCGGCAGTCTTAGAGCCTTTCTTGGCTTGCAATAAGGCTTTGATCTTCTTGATGTAGGTACTGTTTATGTTGTAATCAGGAACAGAATCCGCTATTACGTACCATGCATAAAATCTGAGGCTGGTGAAGGAATTCGATACTTTCTGTGGGAGGTTGACTCTGGCCTCTGTTCCTCCAGATACGCTGAAATACCATGCCCTCGTCTCTTCATAGAAATTGCCACAAAAGCGAAGGCCTAGGTTTGGATTTCCCACATGTAGCTAGTCGTACCTGAACTGGCGAGCAAATCGACTGGAAAAATATGGCTCAATGGTGCAAACATTCCACTGGAGAAAGACTAAATACCCAGGATGGATGTTAATCAACCACAAAAAAAAACCCCGACGAAAGGATAGTTAATCTATCAGTACCAGGTTGGTTAGAGAACCGCTCCCCGTATGAAGCTCCAGAGAAGTCAGTTAAATACCTTACTAACTGGTAATTCATACTGCTCTGAAGAATTTGCCAGATCTTCAGCATGTAGCAGCCATTCCAAGCCGAACGCTCCAACCGCTGGACGAATGGCATAGAATCTTCAGAAGAAGGCACCGCTGACATCAAAGAGGGACAATGCAAGACGTACTATGTCATAAGATATGTATAAGACAATTTTATGCGAGGGTTTGGTGTTCTCACCTTGGGCCCGCCATCTGGGCCGACAACCACGTTGCCTTCCCTATCTTTCTCTGCTACTACGTTGCAAAGGCTTTGACACAAGGTTCGGAGCCCACTTTGAAGGCAACCTACCTTAGCGGAGAGCAAGCTGAGAGACCAACCACGAGTGAGAAGAACGGCTGGGTAAGCCATGTCAGCAACAATGAATTTGTGGGGAGGTGTTGGCACAACGCACTGTTTCAACCACAACATTAAAACCCCGCCAACAAGGCTCTATCTGAAATGGAGATTTTGGCTTGATAGTGAAAGCTGTTGAAAATCGTATCCGGTTTAAAGGTGTCCTCATTCGACTCCGTTACATACGAGGTCATGGATTAAGAGATTCTCTCTACAATTTTAGAAAAGTACTGGTTGCCAATCAAGATACTGAATTTGATTTCTCCTCTAGACCGCAAAAGAGATAATTGGTCCAAGACATTTGCTTGACTCCACTAGACCTCCATCCGGTCACTTGGGCGCAAATGTGAAAATGGTACAAGACCTCCCAATAGGTCTCATACACTTGGGGAGCATCTCGCTTCAGTAAATACAATTCCTCAGTGCTGGGAATGAACTCCTCATATGGCCGATCTCCTGTGGACAACCCTGACACTTCAAACATCTCATCCAGAGCAAATCCTATCTCTCCAACGGGAGTAAAAAATGTGTTAGTATCAGGGTTATACTTCTCAAGAACTCCAAAGAAGTTGTAATCACTTAGGGCGATCCCATAGCACGTGGCCCTGACTGCGGAATACAACTCGTACTAGAGTAACGGTCCCTCCAATTCTTTAAGGATGAAGCAGACCATTTTCTCCCACCAAGAGGTTGTTGTTGAATGCACCCATCTAGGTGCCTGGAAGTCAGCTAGAGGGAATTCACCCTTCACTTCCATGAATCCGTTGATAAAAGTGACAGTTTGCTTGGGGGTCTCACATGTCAGAAATTCCTGTTTTATCTTGCGTGGGAATAGTGCGAGAATCCCCTGCTATAGCATATAGGAAAGGCAACACGGTTAGAGATCCCCCCGATTGCGACATTCAACTATGCTCTGACCAAATTCCAGCCCATGTATCGAGGAAGAGACATGGACTGTAAATATGACAATGGGTACATCCGTTCCATGTTTGGGAGGAAGAAGCGGTGCTCCCCAATTTGACGGAGCCACTTGTAATTCCCTTCAAACAGAATCTCTTCATCCTCTTCGATGGCATCTCCAAAAGAAACACGAGTTTCCTAAACAAACGATGGTCATTGGACTCAAATATCTCATCTGAGATGAGCTCCCACAACGTAGAGGTAGCACCCTTGGTTAAACGGGCTTGGCGTTCCTCGTTTGTACCAGTAAAAGTAGGAACGATCATCCGCAGACTGAAGAGGAGGTTGAAGTCTACACCGCCAACAAGCCCGAAATGATTCCTCTGGTCAAAGGGTCCGAGGCATACCTCACTGTGAAAGAGAACACAACGTCAGTACCTTAAAAATAGTGAACTACACTTTTGGAGTCCAAACGTAAGGTTCAACACATGAGATCCGCGTTTTATAGATAAAAAACGAGGCCCACATGAAAGTCACGCCCAGACTCCATAGTTAGAAAAAATTTCTAAGTCTACAGACTCATACGCGAGTCTCACAATTGAGACCCACATTCAGAAGTCTCGAGACGTGGAGTCTACTGAACCTGCGTTCAATTCACAAACGTGAGGGTCGCGTTGACAAAGAAAAGAAGCGCCAGGATAAGCCGGTTCCATATTCTGCTCATCAACGCGAGAGCCATGTTCACAAATCAAACGCAAACCAGTAAGACCCGCATTGATTAATCAACTTCAACAGAAGTTTTTGAAACTTCAAAGAGAAGTTAAGAGGACAGAGCCTCTTCGTGTTCTCAATGACAAAAGCCATTTGAAGACTTTTTACCTGAAATGAGGCCTTCTTGAGAAGGAACACTGTTTATTTGGGGTTCAGCAGCGGCGATGCTCGAAGAGGTAGCGACAGTTTTTGCTTGTGGAGCCATGAGCATGGTGAAATCTTTGAAAAATATTGAAAAAAGCTTGGAGCTTTATGAGTTTTGAGAAAGCTTGGGAGCTTTAGACGTGGGTTTGGTCGAAGAGAATGAACAATCAAAGTGAATTGACTGTTGAAAGACCCGGGTCTTATATAGGCCTTCCAACGGCCGAGATACGCGGCGCATATCTCAAGTTTAATCAGCCCCAAACATGCGTCCCAAGGGCGCTTGCGTTCGCGCCTTGAAGCATCTAACGCGATCTCTGCGTGCCGCGTCTCAGCGAGGGCCACTTCTCCGCAACAATCAAAAGTCGTGTCTCCACGGCAATCAAGAGCCGCGTCCCTACAACAATTGAGAGTCACATCTCAACTCCACTGAAGTTCGCACCTCTACTTGATCAGTGTGACAATCGTATTTGTGAAGGCTGCGTTCTCTCACATACAAAAAGTATGTCCCTGCTTCTGCAAGCAATTCAACAGTACACTGGTAAGAGCAATCGACAACTTCACCGGTTCAACAGTACACCTGATTGAGAAAATGTAAGGAAATACCGTGTAGCTTTAGGGCTAACGGGTCATGTCCACGAGAAGAGATGCGATGCAAGCTTTTCGGTATTTTGGGAAAAACAAGTTTTTGTGTTTATATTTTTAGATGAAAAAGAAAATGGAGAGTAAAGAAGTGATTTAAAGAAAAATTTAAGATTAGAACAGGTTTTGAATAAAAGTGATTTTTTTGAAGAAACTTTGCGAGTAATATTTGTTTGTATTTAATAAAGAGAGATTCAGCTCACTAATCTTTACCCAACTCTAAATTCTTCTCTTAAAAGTTCAAGTGTCTCAATGAGATCATAGACAAAAAGTTTACTCTTATATTTAAAAGAGATTAAGTAAAACACATAAGATGGTTTATTTTAGAAATCGAACTTTAGTTTTGAAATCTTTCTTTGAGTTGAATGTTAAACCATCAAAGCATAAAGTAAGTATGGAATAAAAATAAGTTCTTTTTAATGATTAATTTCAAGATTAAATCCAAAATCTAATCTCATCATCATGTGCCTTCAAGAACACTCGCAATAAGCAAGGCTTAGTTTAAGACATTCAAATGATTCAGTTTAGTCTTTTTCATTAATATCGATCAAGAATCAATATTAAAGAAGAGAGATCAGTGAGCCCAGAAAGAAGAGATTTAGCTACTCATTACTAAAAAAAAAATATTGAATTGAAACACAACACACCCTTGAGTTGGAGAAGAAAAGAAATTCGTCGAATCTATATTGATGTCACTTCAACTTCAAATTACAATCACTCTCTCTCTCTCACTTTGTTTCTGAACTAAACTACAGATTAAGAACTGAGATACAACATTCATAAACTGTCTAACAACAATCCTAAATCTTAAAAAGCAAATATGAGATTAATCCTAATCTCTTTTTCCCTCTGCCTCTTATGTGTGGGGTATTTATTGGTAGAAATGAATAGGAGAGATGAGTGGAGAGATATGGGAAGCTGGCTATTTTTGAATTTGAATCCTCCTCTATCTCCAAACTTGATTTGATTTATCTAGAATTTTATGTGAAAATTCAATTCTGATCTGCAGCTTGTTGGCGTGTTGATTGCTGAATATGGCTTATCAAATGATAGAATTAGAAATAGTAATCAACATAAGAATTATAGCCCTTTAAGTCTTCTTTCTGGATCATCTTGAATCATCAGATTTAAGTTTTGATAACGAAAGTTATGATTAAAATACTAAAATATATCCAGTTTAATTGCTTAATCTTGCCCATTGATCTTCTCTCTATCTATTTATCCTTTTGAATTTTAATTTCAGCTTTAGATTTGATGATCTATCTCTTTATCCTTAACAAAACTGATAGGGTCTTCTTCTAATTTCTTTTTCTTTTGAATTTGGATGATATTATCTCATCTGTTATACCTGGTCTTCAGATAAGATGGCATTTAAAACCTCTGAATTAGAAATCGATCCTCTTTCTTTCGAACTTTTGAATTTAATTAGATAAATTTGTCATTCACTCTCTTTCTTCCTTAATTATCCTGTATTCCACTGGATATAAAAATAAATTAATAGCAGAGTTTTATTTAAATAAAAATAAAAAATGTGACACATATGATATGAAAAACATGCAACGCACGTGTATGATCACAACCCCCACACCTATCTTTTTCTCGTTCTCGAGCAAAAAAAATTGGAGAGCTAACCTAATCTAACTCACTTTTGTACACTTAGCATGTGCAATAAACCGTTAAACCTCTAGGTTACCCCTAGAGGACGAGTTTTGTCACATGAGGGTTTTCATTGGATTACACTCACAAATCCATAAAGAAAGAAAAAGTGTTAGTATTTTAGACAATCATTATGAAAATGAGAGAAAATATTTGAAGTATTATTGTAAGAGTTTAAGTAATCTGTAAGTCATAAGAAAAATATAATTTTTCATTTCTAAACTCCGTCTCTATTTAAAGCTTGTTATCAATCAAGGTAAGAGGTTAAACTTGTATTTCTCATCTAATCTATTACCCCTAAATCATATGCAATTTCATGACCGTGAATATTTTGATTAGGGTTCTTTAACTCTAACTCTTATGCCTTATTTTTTTATATATTTTGTGGTATTATTACTTAGTTCTATTAGGCTCTCTAATCTGCTCATGTAACGAGCTTTTAGTCGGTAACACCCAAACCTGATGCTCTTATGGTACCGGGTGAGAAACGCCCCAAGGACTTAAGGACTCGTGCAAATAAGGCCACAAACTAAGGATTTTATTATATAGACTGCTTTTAGGCGTGAATATTTATGCTTTATGAGGCACAAATACCCAGCTTAATTAGAAAATTTTTGACATATATATATATATATATATATATATATATATATATATATATATATATATATATATATATATATATATATATATATATATTAAGGCATAAGAATCTTTATTTTTGAACCCTAAGTGTGTAAGTGTATAAAGCATGCATATTTTATCAAGGGAAAAATCAAGACTAAATTACTTTTTAAAGTTTTGTTCCTAACCCTAGAAATCAAACAAATCATCTTATTTTGACCAAGTATAAGAAATCTTAATTATGATTTTCCTATTTCTTAAAATTGACTTAATTTCTTACAAAAATATGTTAAAATATTGTTCTTTTTCCTAATGTGTGTGTGTGTATTATGTAAGTCATATTAGAACCCCCCACTCCTATCTCATGCATTGTCCTCAGTATATGAAAGAAATGAATAGATGCATGAAATAAAATATAAAAGAGGTAAAGTTACCGATACACTGGGTCGAAAAGACCCATAACTATTTCATTTACCGGCACCGATTCCAAGAAAGGTTTAAAATATTAACCATTTACCTTAAAGTCATGTGTCACTGTGAAAAAATGGTCTTTACAATGAATGGCCTGGTCCATCTTGATTTCAACTTCTCTGAAAAAAGATGAAGCCTAGAATTATAGAGTAAGACTTTTTGTCCGAGGACAAAAGTTTTTCTTACGATAAACTTATCATGAAAAACCTTAATCCTACTTTTTATTATTTTTGCATTTTTATATGCCTCATTTCTCAACTTCTCAAGTTCAAAAACTTGCAATTTTCGAAGTCATTGACCTTATCTAAATCAAAATTTAACTACTTTATGGCCCATAAAGCTCGGTGCTCTAACTCACAGGCAAGTAGTAAGCATTTCCAAAGACAAACTTATAAGGAGACATTTCTAGAATTGTCTTGAAAGCGGTCCTATGGCCCATAAGGCATCTACCAGTTTGGTGGACTAGAATTTCCTGCTTTGGTTCACGATCTTCTCTAAAATAAGTTTAATTTGTCTATTGGAGACCTCTACCTGCCCACTAGTCTGAGGATGATAGGGTGTGGACAATTAATAAGTTACGGCATACATTCGCATAAGACTTTTCGAAGGATCTATTGCAAAAGTGTGTGCCATTATCACTGATGATAGCACGAGGAGTTCTGAAGTGCGAGAAGATGTTCTCTTTCAAAAATTTGATGACAACTTTGTTATCATTAGTTTTGCTTGGAATGGCTTCTATCCACCTGGACACATAGTCCACAACAACCAATATGTATTGATTTCCAAATGAATTAGGAAATGGATCCATAAAGTTAATGTCCCAAACATCAAACAATTCTATTTCTAGAATTGAGTTAAGGGGCATCATGTTCCGCTTAGAGATCCTTCCTACTATTTGGCATCTATAGCACGTCTTGCAAAACTCAAAGGCATCTTTGAACAAAGTGGGCCAATAGAACCTACTTTGTAGCATTTTTTCAGCAGTTTTGCGGGGACCAAAGTGTCTACCGCATGCAAGCTCGTGACAAAAAGGCAAAACACTCTTAATCTCCTCATCGGGAATGCATCTCCTAACAATTTGGTCGGAACAATACTTGAAAAGATATGGTTTCTCCCAGAAGAATACCGGACTTGAGATAATATCCGGTAGACATCTTGTTTAGACCAATGAGATGGAGTTTAGTTCATGACTAAGTAGTTTACTATGTCAGCGAACCACGGTTCCCTAAAGGCAACCAAGAGTTGTTCATCGGGGAAGTTATGTGCAAGAGATGGTCAGCAACGATATTTTCTACACCATTCTTATCTCGAATCTCCAGATTGAATTCTTGAAGAAGCAGGATCCTATGAATTAATCAGGCCTTAGCATCTTTCTTCACCATAAGGTATCTTAGCGCAGAATAATCGGTGAAAATGATGATTTTGGATCTAAGTAGGTAAGGAGAAAATTTCTCTAATGCAAATACTACAGCCAGAATTCTTTCTCAGTTGTAGTGTAGTTCAATTGCGCATCATTGAGAGTCCTACTTGAGTAGTAAATCACGTGCAGCTTGTTATCAATGCGTTATCCTAAGACAACGTCTATAGCAAAATCAGAAGCATCAAACATGATTTAAAACGGCTTTGACCAATCTGGTGCAAAGATGATTGGTACAGAAATTAGCTCATTTTTCAGTTTCTCCCAAGCATTAAGACATCCACTATCGAAAGTAAAGGACACATCCTTAGTTAAAAGGTTAGTTAGGGTCTAGCATTTTGCTAAAGTCCTTAATGAACCTACGATAAAAACTGACGTGTCCTAAGAAAGATCAGATATCTTTAACACACTTCGACACTGGGAGTTTAGCTATGACCGCAATCTTGGTTTTATCCACTTCAATTCCATTCTTAGAAATCTTATGACCCAAGATAATTCCATGTCTTACTATGAAGTGGCATTTCTTCCAGTTCAGTGTTAGATTTTTCTCGGCACAACATTAAAGGACGAGTTTGAGATGGTGAAGACATTAATCGAATGAGTCTGCATAAATGGAGAAATCAACCATGAATATTTTCAAAAATTGTTCCACTATATCAGAGAAAAGATTCAATATGCAATGTTGAAATGTTGCTGGGGCCTTGCACAAGCCGAAAGGCATCCGGCGATAAGCAAATGTCCCAAATGGATATGCGAAAGTAGTCTTTTCTTAATCCTCCAGCAATGAGAATCTAATAATATCCCGAGTAACCATCTAAGAAAAAGTAATACTCGTGGCATGCTAAACGTTCAAGCATTTGGTCAATGAAGGGAAGCGAAAAATGGTCCTTACGAGTTGCTGCAATTAGCTTCTTATAGTCGATGCAAACTCAAATCTTCATGGGAAGTCGAGTTTGGACCAACTTTTTGTTCTTGTTTTCCACCACGGTGAAACCAAATTTCTTTAGAACTGTGTGGACAGGACTGAACCATTGGCTATCAGAAATGAGATATATTATCCTATTATCTAAGACTAACTCTTTGTTCTTGTTTTCCACCACAGTGAACTGAATTTCTTCGGAACTGTGTGGACAGGACTGACCCATTGCTATCAGAAATGAGATATATTATCCTATTGTCTAAGAGTTTCACGATTTCAGCATGAACAGTCTCTTGCATTATAGGGTTTAACCTACGCCGCAGGTCTCTTTTTGGTGTCACTTCATTGAGATGAATACAATGTTGAATTATGGCTGGACTCAATCCCTTTATATCGGTCATAGTCCAACCAATGGCTTCCTTATGTCTCTTAAGAATTGTTTTAAGATTCTTTTCTTCCCCATCATTTAAATAGGATGCAATAATGACAGAAAAAGTCTCTTCTTCACTTAAATAGACGTATTTGAGGTGAGCAGGTAGGGCTTTCAACTCTAAGGAAAGGGAAGGCTTATTGGAAGGAGGAGTCAAGTTATTGGCTCCATATTTGGTGAAATAGAGTTTGAGGCCCAATTCACAGCAGACTCGACAATCTGATTAAGGTTAAAGTCTTCAGACTCTAACTCAAAGCCACAATCAGGTTCTAGTTCCATTCTTCTCTATGTTCGCTACTCAAGCTCTCAATGAGGTTGTCTTCAAATGTTTGATCCTCAATATCACGGGGTTGCTTTCCTAGGTTAAAGACATTGATTTCTCTGGTTATGTCTTCAAAAGTTAACCTCATGGACCCATTCCTATAGTTGATAATAGCATTTGCAGTAGTAAGGAACGAGCGCCTTAGGATAACGAGAGTTTGAGCCCTAGGATTGGACACAGGTTTTGTCTTAAGAACTATGAAATCAACATGGTAGATAAACTTTCCGACCCGGATAAGAACATCATTAATTTTTTCCTTAGGAACTTTTACTGAACGGTCAGCCAATTGGATGGTGACTCAATTTGGATTAAGATCGCCCAACCTGACTTGTTGATAAACTGAGAAAGGGAGCAAGTTTATACTTGCCCCCAAGTCAAGAAGCGCACGACTAATCTTGGCTTATCCTTTAGTGCAGGTAATGGTGGGACAACCGGGATCCTTGTACTTGTTAGAGATCGGACCCGACAGTAGTTCACTAATGTTAGTGGCTAAGAAGACTTTCTTGGGTACATTAGTCTTTCTCTTCTTGGTGCACATGTCCTTATGAAATTTTGCATAAGATGAGACTTGTTGGATTGCGTCAAGAAGTGGCACATGTATCTTCACTTGATTGAAGATCTCAATTATCTTATCCATGTATAGATTTTTCTTGTTGTTCTTCAGCCTTGCTAGTACACCTGACTGGCTGACCTGTCTTTTTCAGACACATCAGATTGGATGGATTGGAACTAAATGAAGTGGATGCTTGTGTGTTGTTGTGCTGAATGGGATTGGGTAGCATAGACACTTGACTATCAACATTTTTTCCCGATCTCAATGTATGAACAATATTACATTGATTAATCTGTTGGTCCTCAGCCAATTAACTTGATTAGGATTTCGTGGGTTCGTTAATGGTTGACTAGGCAAAGTACCCTTGGGCCTCTTATTTTGTGAATTAGTTAGCTGACCAATTTGAACCTCTAACCTCGTTATGGCTTGTGCATTGTTATTTTGCAGTGTTTGTATGAGGGACTCTTGATTCCTCATATACCTTTCCATAGTCTTTTCAAAATCAGTCATTCTTTTCTCTAGTGGAGGATTTTGGAAAAAAAATTATGGAAGTTCTGTTGATAATTGGAAGAATTAGATTGATGATTATGATTAAGATGGTAATTGGGTTGATGATAGGAAGGACTGTGATTTTGATTGGAATGTTGAAAGTGATTTGAATAGTTTGACCTTGAGTGGTCATTTGTTGTTTGGCTCAATGAGAGATTCGGGTGATTTCTCCAGCCAGGATTGTACGTTGGTCTGTAGGGATTATTGTTGGGCCTTGAAAGGCCGCATTCATCGGTTCAAAAAATTATTGTTGAGCTTGAAATACTGGACACTCCCTCAAACACATGATTTATGGCTTGACAGTAAGTACAACCCGGAGTTGAAAATTGATTTGGGCTGACTTGAATGACTGGAACTGGTTTCTTAGTTTCTAAAACTTTCAGTCTTCTCTCTAGGTTTGCTATTCTAGCCTCTGCAACTATGGATGATTCAATAGAATGGAGACCTTCTTTTGAAGAGTGGAGTTTGAATTTCTAGAGTTTTTATTAGTCAGTTCCATTGGATGGTCTTTTCAACTAGATTCTCAAATAAATCTCATCCTTTATTCTCATCCTTTTTGCAAGAATCCCCTTGGCAAATGGTTTCTAAGAGGGTCTTGGTTGAATACTCTAAACCGTCATAGAGAAGTTGGCATTGTCGCCACTTTTCTATTCCATGATGAGGACATTGGACAAGGAGGTCTTTAAAACGTTTAAAGTACTTCTAAAATGGTTCACTAGGTTCTTTCTTGAACCGTATGATGTTCTTCCTAATCGGAGCAGTCTTGTGAATTGGATAGAATTTCTTCAAGAAGATCTTGATGAAATTATCCCACGATGTGATGGAACCGGCTACTAAACTGTATAGTTATTTCTTTGCTAAGTCCTTGTTTTCCATTATATTCGCAAAGGGGAAAACTTACAATAAAAGGGTTGAGGAGCTAAATTACAAGTATTCTTAAAAAGATTACAAGTAGATCTCCTCAGAGATTCTGGAGAAGTGTGCCGATAGGAGTCTGGTCAGCGCGCGACCACTTTGTCCCTTTGACGATGCGAGCGATGAGATTCCCTTCTCGCCTGGTTCCGGGAATCAGAGAACAGAAGGTTGGTAGAACCCTCTTGCTGCTTCTCAAAATCGCCTTCAATTAGGAATTCCTTCTCACCTGGTTCCGGAGATTCCTTGAGAAGAAGGACGATGTTAGGGTATCAACACCCTGGATAGAGAAAGCAATTCTCTAAAAGGTCTCTGAATTCGAGAGCGCACGGTGCGTTATGAAGAAGCCTCTGCTTGTGGAGTCCTCTTGTGTGTGTGCCTCCCTCTCCTTGTACCCCTGGCGGGCTATTTATAGGGAGAGCAAGGGTATAATCGTCCCTTGAAAATATGGAAACAGATTGAATCGAATCTGTTTAAATCTGAAAAGTAGCCTTGCTGCGAGGCTAGGATCAGCTTCTGCGAAGCTAGAATTGGCAGGTCGGTTGATCTTCTTGATCCTTTCCATATCGTTGGAGGTTTCCCCTGATCTTCTTACTCGTTTTAGAAGAGTCAAGAGATTGTGGCAATCAACTGCCAAATTTGATCTCTGATTTGATCTTAATTGGATTTGATCTGATTGGATCCGATCTCATCCGGAGATTTGATTGGTCAAAGGTTGACCATAGCAGACCAATAGCGGAGCTGTCCGCATTGAGCTCGTAGCGGGGCTAGAGGCAGCTTCTGGCGAAGTCCGAAAGAAACCCTTTGGCGGAGCTGGAAGTCCTCTGTGGCGAAGTTTGCGAGTTAGCTTCTTGGCGAGGCTTCGAATGGCTTCAAGGCGAAGTTGGGTGATATTAGCCTCTCAAGCGAGGCTATCCCTTTGGGCTCATGCGATGCTAAGTGTTAGCACCTTAGACCTGCTGAGGTCTGTTTAGAAATAATCCGGGTTCACTGTCTGCTTGCTGGATCAGTGGAGTCCAAGTTGCTTCCCTGTCCCTCGGAGATGGGTGAAAACTGGTCTTCAGCTCGTCTGTCACTTGTCTTTTATAAATGTCAACAAGTTTAGACATTGTTCGGACCAATAAGAATTTTGTCTTTTTTAAGTGTCAACAGTCCTTAAGAGTAAATGGAACAAATCTTAACCTAATAACACCGTCTACAAGGTATGGGATTTTCATCATTAAGCATACTTTCTCAAATTCTCTTATAAAGAAATATGCATCTTCAGACTCTAAGTCATGAAACTTAGGGAGTGTGTTGACCAACTGAGGCTTGAGCTCAAAGTTGTGTTCACCAACCAATAGAAGTTTGATGCAAGATGGAAGTGAGGTTCTCATGAAGTAGAACCTATCCTACAATGATGTTTGTTGAGCCATAATCGGATCTGGTTTTGGTTATTGTTTAGGTGGTGATGTGTTTCTAGTTAACCTAGATATGTTTCGGTCTCTCGACCACGATTGCATATACAAACACTACCACAAATAAGTTCACCAATAGTCAACAAGAAAAAGAAAAAGCAATCAAGTCTAGTCTAAGGTAAACTTGACCTAGACAACTCCTAACTGGTTGATTATCCACAAGAGGTATAATGCAGACTCTGACCACAAGCTAATCAGCCAGATAAGGGTAAGATTGGTGGGAGGTATCCGTGCAAAAGCGACGGGCCTAAGTGAGTCAAACCACCAGCCTTCAGGGTTTCACCCCTCAATCCCTGTCCTTTGACACCGATTTGACAGGAGTCAAATTCTAACACATTCCCTCTTAAGATAATCTCCTAATTGGTTCAAGATGTCTCCAAGGCTAACATCTATCAGATTTTAATTTGAGCTTAGGTTGGTGAGTGCTTGGAGATGGTTTGTGGGTTAAGGAAGGGTAATGACTTCCCACTTTATTTTGTATTGGGTTTTACCCTTAAGATTGATTGTGCAAAATGCAAGATATAGAAAAGTACCATCCAACAAGCAAGTAATCACTCAAGAATGTTTCCTAAGTTATATACTATGCATACGTACCTTGTTTTCAGGTTTCTTCAACAGTAATTAAAATGAAACGTAATTAGGCAAATGCCTAAGAATGCAAGTCTAAACGTTTTTTAAAACAATTACAATTAACCAATTATCGTTGTATTAAAAATAGGATTGTGAGATAATCAAGTGCAGAAAACTAACAATAAAGAAAGCTTATTTTTGCAGAGCAATATGTCCTGCAAGAAAGAGTTTTTAGTAGTTTCAAAATAAATTGTGTTTTGCTGCAAACTCTTGAAATCTTATTTCCTACTTTCTAGAGTAGGGGCACAAGATCACAAGTTTTCTTCTGCAAAGCTTGAATACTCAACATGATTTTTTTTAACCCTGAAATAAAACACCAAACTTTAAAACACAAGAATACCGTTCCCTACCCGGCAATGGCGCCAAAAATTGATTGCTAGAATTTAATAGAAATACCATGTAGCTTTAGGGCTAATGGATCATGTCCACGATGAGTGATGCGATGCAAGCTTTTCAGTATTTTGGAGAGAACAAGTCTTAGTGTTTATATTTTTTTAGATGAAAAAGAAAATGTAGAGTAAATAAGTGGTTTAAAGAAAAACTTAAGATTAGAATAGGTTTTGACAAAAAGCGATTTTTTTTTTGAAGAAACTTTGAGAGTAATATTTGTTTGTATTTAATAAAGAGAGATCTGAGCTCACTAATCTTTACCCAACTCTCTCTCTTTAGCTTTGATAACAAGGCACATATTCAACAAATAATAAGAAAGTTGACTTTACTTATTGAAACCCCCCACCCCCCACCCCCCCCCACCCCACCCCCCCCCAGGTTTTGATTTTTCTTTTTTCTTAAAAAAATTTCTTTTATAATAATTACCAAAAAAACTGTATTTAGATGAAATAAATTGGTGTTGCTTAGCTTGTTAAAATATTAAAAGATTACTCTCAATCTTCACTGCAACTTTAAAATATTATTATTAAAGCTAAGTACACTTTAAAAGTGTGCCCTCAAGCACAAGAGCAGAGAAGTTGGATCAGAAGTAAAGTGGGACCACGAATCATTGTTGTTTTGTGAGGTAGCATATAAAGTGAGAAATCATGTTAAAAGTGAAGCGGGGGCAATGAATAATTGTTGACTTATGAAGGAGCAAATGAAGTTACATGGCCTCGATGTTCATTTTAAAAGTTGAGCTCGGTGCTTTAATTTATAAAAGATTATTATATGATGCTTAAATATGTTGTCGTCTCATAGACCCCACGCGTGTTTTATATCAATAAAATATGAATCTAAGCCCAAACAATTTGGATTTCATATTTTGCATTTTTGTGCAACCTGAAATTGATTTGATAAGCAATTTTCAGTCTGATTTGTAAAATATATCAATTTCTTTTTTATTTTTCGATAGAGTAGCGGGTTTTTCAGTTAGTCTATGTCCTTCGGTAATTTTGCATTTTAAAGGGAAAATCGCATTAGAGTAATAACATCTATTTTGTAAAATTTAACAAAGCGGGGACAGCTCAGTTGGGAGAGTGTTAGACTGAAGATCTAAAGGTCGCGTGTTCGATCCACGCTCACCGCAAAATAGTTTGTTTTTTTAATTATTTTAATTCTGCCATAATTAATTAATCCGAATATTTTAAACTAATCTAATTAATTAGTTAACCAAAAATTTTAAACCCAAAACAAGTCGGGTTAATTTGATGCCATTAAGGTCCAGTTTTGTGCGTGCAGCACTCCATTTGGATAACAAATACGTATAGAACTGGATTCTTCGATCAACAGTCACAGAGTAACAAAAGCACATATTTGATGATCTCACAGGTTCAAATGCTGGTTTGGGGGTGCTAAGGAGAGATGACACTCAAATCTCAATGAATGTGTATTGTGAAACACGTAGGGCTCTCCGGCTGAGAGCACTTCGTAGAGTGAGGTCTATGAAGTTGAAAAGTTCTTTACAAATGAGGACGCATGCAGCTATGCAATGCCTATTGTTATGATTTATCATAGATTGGGAGAGAAAGAGTTGGATGCTAGGACTCATATTCTAATTTATTTGTAACAAACAGTATATGATACATCTAGTATCACAAGCGATGTGGGGCTAAACTCAATTCACCAATACACAGTATCTCTCTCAACACTCCCCCTCAAGCTGGAGCATATATATCATAAATGTCCAGCTTGTCACAAATAAAATCTATTTTTGTTTTACCAAGTGGTTTAGTAAAAAGATCTGCTAACTGGTGTCCTGATGTTACATGTTTCACCACAATGATATTCGCCTCAAGCTTCTTACGAATTATGTGGCAATCAACTTCAATGCGTTTGGTTCTCTCATGAAACACAGTATTTTCAGTGATGTGTATTGCTATCTTGTCGTTGCCATTTATTCTCATGGGACACTCTAGGGGAAAATCAATCTTTATCAATAAATCTCTGATTCAAATCAGCTCTAATGCCACATTTGTCATTGCCCTATGCTCTGACTTTGCACTAGATCGAGAGGCCACACTCTTCTTCTTACTTTTTCCTAACACAAGATTTTCTCTAAGAAAAACACAATATCCTGCGGTCAACCTCCTATCATAAGGGCACCTTGCCAAGTCTGCATCGGAGAAGACTGCTATTCTAATGTGTCCCTGATCTGAATAGAGAAGCTCTCCCTGGAGCTTTATTCAGATACCTCAGAATTCTCATTACCGCTTTCAAGTGGGTAGTCTTTGATGCTGACAAAAATTGATTCACCATGCTGACTGCGAATGTGATGTCTGGTCTGGTCCCCGTTAGATAGTTCAATTTTCTCACAAATCTCCTGTACGTCTCAGCATCCTCAAGAAGCTCCCCCTGATCTGGTAGCAGCTTTGTGTTTACATTCATCAGAGAATCAATACCCCTGCATCCTAGTATCCCAGTCTCTGAAAGTAACTCAAGTACATACTTTCTCTGTAATAGAAGAATACTCTTCTTGGACTGGGCCACCTCAATGCCTAAGAAGTACTTCAGGGATGCAAGATACTTCGTCTGAAAGTGCTTCTGCAAGTACTTCTTCAGGCTATCAACCCCCTTCATGTCATCTCTTGTGATCACAATATCATCCACATACACAACTAGCAGGATTCTCGTCCCATGCTGGATCCGTCAAAACACAGAGTGATCTTTCTCTTCTCGACAAAGACTAAACTCCTAAACCACTGATGCAAAGCAGCCAAATCAGGCTCTCGAAGACTGTTTCAGACCGTAAAATGACTTTTTCAACCTGCAAACCTTTGTGCACACTCCCCCTAAGCAATAAAGCCTGGCGATTGCTCCATATAAATCTCCTCATCAAGAATATTATTGAGAAAGACATTTTTGATTCCCAATTGATGAAGTTGGCAGTGATAAGTTGTTGCTAATGACACCATGTCTGCACAGATGTCATCTTTGTAACTAGAGAGAAGGTATCACATAATCCAGTTCATACACCTGTGAGTAACTTTTGGCAACCCATCTTGTCTTTAAGTGAGCTAAAGACCCAACTGGGTTCAACTTGACAGTACAAACCCATTTGCACCCAAAGCTTTCTTCTCCAATGGAAGTGTGACCAACTCCCAAGTCCCATTTTGTTCAAAGATTGTCGTCTCCTCTTGTATCACCTGAGTCTAACCTGAAATAGACAGTACTTCTAACACATTCTTAGAAACCGAGCATGAGTCCAAAGAAGAAATAAATTAATGAAAGAAAGATGATAAATGCAAATAAGAAACAAATTGGAAAGAGGATGTTGGTACAAGTACATTTGCTTTTTGAAGTGCAATAGGAAGATCATCAGTATAGAATTACCAGATAATTGAGAGGTAATAGTCTCACTTGACACTTGTGCATTGCTTGGTACTGAGGCTGATGGTGGCACAACAGTAGGAGCTATTCGTCTCGTATAGATCTGAATCGGATCCTGAAATTGAAGTGTATCTTTACTAGTTACATTTTCAGATGTGGACTCATCATTGTTGAGTAATGTCTAGGGTTCGAAGAATCGACCATTTCGGCTCTGAATCGACCGAGTCGGAATCAAAACAACTTTCACCGTTCTGATACCGGGCCGTGAGTCAAAGTATTTCTCTATTTTCAGGTGACTCGGGCTAAATTTCGAGTTGACTCAGCCGATATGGACAAGTCAACATGGACTCGGTTTGACTTGGCTATATCAGCTGAGTCAACTCTGGTTTTTTGTCGAGTCTACTCCAAAATGCACCTAAGTCAAAAAAAAGGAAGAAGAAGCAGACTGACTTACCTCCTCGTCGCCGATCGCCCGCCTCTACGCCACCGCCGTTCACCCGCCACCGCGTCGTCTCCAGGCCGATCGGCGGAGAAGAGGGGAAAGAGCGAAATGAGAGATATCAGAGGGGGAGGGGAAAGAGAGACTGAGAGAAAGAGAGAGAGATCGGCGGGGTGGAGAGCGAGAGAGATGTGTGTGAGAGAGAGAGAGATCAGAGGGGAAGTGGGGAGAACAGCGGGGGAGAGAGAGGAGAGAGAGATCGGCAGGGAGAGCTGGGAGAAAGAGATCAACGAGGGAGAGGGGAGAGAGATTGGCTGGGGAGGAGGAGGGGGAAAGAGATTGGAGGGGGAGAGGGGGAGAGAGATCGGAGCCCCCCTCTCTCACCCGATCTCTCTTTCTTTCTCTGTCTCTCTCTCCCCCTTTTCCTCTTACCCTTTTCTTTTGGGTATTTTTTATATTTACCCTTTATATCTCCCATATTTCTAAATTTAGCCACCAAATCATCATATTTTCTCAATTACTTCTAAAAAAATTTATTTTGGACATGTGATACATGAATTTTTATGTAAACATTTTTTTAAGATTTATCGTGTTTTTTCAAAAAAATTTAGCTTTATTTGTAGTGTTTTGCGCATATCGCCCGAGTTCATTTTGAGATGTCGCGACCGATGTGAACGGTCCCTGCCGAGTCGGCGGCCGAGATTGTGACTTTGAACTATGGTAATGTCTCCCAATAGAATAGATAATCATAGTCATCCTCTGGCGTAGAAGGAGATATGAAAACTCTAGTTTTAGACTCAAAGAAAGTTACATCTGCAGATAAGATATATCAGCTTATAGAGAGACAAATATATTTTAACCTTTCTGATTTTCATCTTATGATGACTATTATTATGGACAGACAGAGAGTCAAAAAATCTTAGGAGGCAAATGGAGCAAATCAATATCGGAATATATGATGAATATGGGGTCTTATGTTGCAATATGAATGTAATTCGATTTATCAAGTAACAAGCAGTTAAAATGGTCTCACTCCAAAATTCTTTTGGTACCTGTCTATGAAACACAATGGTCCTAGCAATGTCAAGCAGGTGCCTATTCATACGTTTGGCTATCTCATTCTGCCGAGGAGTGTAAACACAAGAGAATTGATGCAATATTTCATATTGTTCCAAAAATTATCTAAAGTTCAAATATTCTTTAGCATTATCATATCTCAAATTTTTAATTATATAATTAAACTGATTCTTTATTTCTAAATAAAAGATCTTAAATGTGAAAAACACCTCAGAATAAGATTTTAGTAGATATATCTATGTGACTCGAGTCTGATCATCCACAAAACTAACAAAAACCTAAATCCCAGTTTTGAAGGTAGTGGACATGGACCTCATACATTAGAATGTACTAATTCAATAGATTATTATCCCTCTTATTGACCCAACTGTGATAACACACAATAGTGCTTTCCTAGCTGATAAGACTCACATTCTAAGGATGAAACTTGACCCATAAGAAAAAAAAAGTTTTAGTGTAGGTAGAGAAGTGTTACCTAACCGACAATGGTAGTCTATTCCTGTAGAAATACTAATGCAGGCCACTTGATCGGATGTCAAGTCTAGCTCAAACAGTCCATTCCGCTGACATCATGTGCTAGTCGTCTTCCCCGTCCCAAGCTTCTGAAAAAATAATGCGTCAGAAAAATGTCACTATACAATTTAAAATCTTGGTACTCTTATTTACTAATAATAAGTTGTAAGAAAAATGAGGTAAATACAATATAAATGATAAAGGAAGAGCAGGGGTGATAGTGGCAGTACCAATACTCTGGATGGGTGTGCATAAGCCATCTGCTAATTCTACAGAGTTAGAGTATGAGGTAGGAGTAAAAGAAGACATAATACATCAATTCCTATAATGTGATTAGTATCTCATGAATCTATAACCCAAGCATTTGAAACAGGCGATTTAAGACAAGGTATAGAAGTATCTGTTTGAGCTAGAGTGGTAGAGAGATATTGATGCTCGCTTGGACTCCTGCAATAACTGGGATAAGTTTGACTACAACGATGACCGCTACCACTGTCAAGTTCTCCATGACAACATCACGACCACTACGTTCACCACCACCTAATGGGAAAGCTCAACCCTCCAGTTATTTTATCATTCAAGTCACGAATCACAGCTTGAGCATCTCTATGGTTATCAAAGTTAATAAAGGCATAATTCGGTGATTTTCTCGCAACTCAAATTCATCTTATAACTCTATATGTTCGAAACACACTCTCAAGATCCTGCTCAGAAATACATGCATCCAAATTGTCAACATAAACACGAGACATGGCTGGAACAGTCTCTTGTGAGGACTGTAGATACGCAGCTCTTGCTTTCACGGCTCCAATGAGAATCGTGCGAATCTTGCACAAAATGGGCCTGGATACAACCTCTACACGTCTGCTGTTCAACTGCAGTTCAGTCGTCTTAGTCCAGTCGGCTCAGGGGCGGCTTAGCCGGCTCGGGTCAGTTCAGTCGGCTCAGGTTTAGTGAAGCTGGTCCGATTTGCTGAAACCCAAATGAAACCCGAAATTCAAAGCTCTTAACCCGACGACAGCGGCGATATTCTGGCCTAGTTCACTGAAAATTGGGACGGTGAGGGGATATAGAGGCGTTGGTGGTCATCGAGGTCGTCGGTGCTCTTGGCGAGGAGTTGCTGGCGACGAAGACGTATATCAAGATGAAGACGAAGAAGAAGATGAAGGCAAATTGAGGCAACCGAGATGAAGACGTGACAATGACGAAGCGGTGGTGGTCATCGAGGTCATCGGTGCTGTTGGCGAGGAGTTGCTGACGATGAAGATGAAGACAAAGACGAGGTCGGGGGCGAAGATCTGATCTGCTGTTCAATGGTGGCGAATATCTGGTCAGCAACAGATTGTTCTTGAGGTTGTCGCAGTGAGGGAGGCAGGGAGAAGATCTGGGGTTAAAGATGAATAGTAGCGGCTGTGATTTTCGGGGGATTTTCGGAGATTTTTTATGAACAATTTTTTGGGGAGAGAAATTACAGTTAAGGTTTTGAAATTAGGGAGAATTCTTGAGTGACTCTGATATCATGTAATGATTTATCAGTGATTGGAAGAGAAAGAGTTGAGTGCTAGGACTTATATTCTGATTTATTTATAATAAGCAGTACATGATACATCTAATATCACAAGCGATGTGGGACTAACCCAATACACTAATACACAATATCTCTCTCAACACCTATACTTGGAAGAGTGGATTTGAGTTCGCAGAGCATTTGTAGTATTCTAGTAAACTTTTGAAGGAAATTATTCATAGAAAATTTTTGTGCAACAAGGAGAGAGAGGAAATTTGTCAGATAAAAGAAAACATGGGTTTCTCATTAATTGCCAGTGTCCACTTTTGATGAAGATCTGATTGATTTCTTTAATGACTTGAAAGCTTACTAGCCTTACTAAGGGGACAAATCATTATTATCACAAGAGGAGGCATTGGTTAAAGAATTATAGAACTATTATAAACAATTAGATGATATAGGAATGCGTCCTAATGTTGCTTGTATTGTTAATGTGTGTTTTGGAATGATGGAAAAAAGCAAGATCATCTTACTTGAGTTTTGGAGATGTGAAAGTGTAACGCCCCGATCCCAAGGATACGGAGAAACCGCCGCCGGTGGGCTGCCTCGCCACCGGCCCGTACCAGGGGCGCGGTAGCAGCAGGTGCTGCTGCCGCTGCTGGTAGCTTATTGGGTTCGGGTGTAACCCGAACCCAATAACTGATTAGGGGTGGGTTTGGAAGCAAACCCGACCCAATAACCTGTACCCATTTCACTTAAGTTACGGGTTTGGGTATTGGATCCAGACCTGACTCGTTATGAGCCCAAACCCGCATTCAAACCCAATAAAGGTAAATTTGCAGAAAACCCCCTGTACATTTCAGTATTTGCATTTAATATGTTTATTTACATTTTTACCCTTTTTGTTCTGATTTAGTCTTCGGGCGATAACTGGAGCATCCGGACTCTGATTCGGACGATTCTAGATCCGTTGCGATCGTGGGAAAGAGAGCTACCTCCTCATGGCTAGTTTGTGAGTGTTTTCTTTTTATAAATTATATTTTTATCATGTCTAGTAAAGTGATTATTGCTTAATTATCAGTAAATCATTAAAATTATTGTTTATTAAAAATGTCCTAATCTTGATAATTATTGTTTCCTACAAATGTTATTGTGGGGACATCCCTGTAATTTCAACATAGAGATAGAGAGTTCCTGAGTTAGTATACCATGTATCGGTATATCTGGATGCTTGGTTAGTTAACGAGATTAACGTGATAATTAAAATAGATCATTAGTTTAATACTTTGATGGTACCCATCGTAGTCATAAGATAGTGACCATTAGTGTAGCTGTATTTGACACTTGAGTAGATGATATAGCCATAGAACACTGGACACGATAGTTTACATCCATTATATTGCATATTCATGTCTATCTGCTACATAGAAACTTGTTAGACGGGACACTGTTATCTCCTGCATATTCACCATGACTTACATATCCTTTCACCCGGGACCCTGTGATCACATGTACAGGTATCACCATTGCACAGATGCTATGACACGTCACACCAGTAGTCCGTATTCATGTGCACCACTTCACAGAATACCGTCATGTCATATTATTGTGATCATCGTTACATGGATTCTTGGCATATTACTGTTACACATGCATATATGGTTTCTTTATTCTTGTCATATGGATTCCCATTCATACTACATGTATTATTGTTCTATGGTACCGTAGTCATGTTATATGATTGTTTCCTGTTACTGATACGGATATTCCCGATACTGGACATGAGAGCTGTTGATATGTGATGTGTGGAATCCCACATCTATTGTTCCCGTTATATTGTTCCCGTATTATATTGTTCCCGTTTCCCGTTATATTGTTCCCGTTATATTGTTCCCGTTTCTTGTTATATTGTTCTATGCTATCAACAGAGCTCTGGTCCAGTTATCATGTTACCCGTATCATGTACAGTAGTTGTTCTTGTTACATTGTATACTTGACGTATTAGATCATAAAGTTAACTGGGGTATGGGGGAGACTCGACAGTTGATTAGATCTTATCGGGTGATGTACTAGATCCATATTGTTCTCCCCACTGCAGGGGATGGTAGTGCTACCTACCAATTGCTCCATGAGCTCTCATTACTTGATTATTGTTCCCCTCTTAGCGGAGGGCTCTGGTCTTAGCAGCCAGGGTTTGATAAAGGCCGTGATCCCGGGTATGCATGGGATACACTTACCCGATAAGAACTCCTCGACCATGGGTTTCCAATTAACATAATAAAACAGTATACACAATAGTGACGTCGGGAACACTTGTTATTTGGTTACTCTCTCGTTTGGATAATGGTACCCGTAGGCCATGTCCGATGGGTTCGACTGGAGTGCGGGCTCCAGTATGAACTGCCAGTGGTATGAGACACTGAAAGAGATTGACTAAAATACCAGGTGTACTGATTGTTATTATTGTATAAATCACATGACATGCTCTACTCATGTATATTATTGTTCCTTCGTAATTGTTACTATTGCTGCTATGTTATTCGCTATCATGCCACCTGTATATCATGTTACATTTTCTGATATTCGTTACATTCCATGTGGTACTATGCGATTCATGTACATGTATACTATGCATTGCATATGGTCTGTTTCCTGTATTCCTTGCAGACATCATGACTGTATATGCACGACACCGTATGATGGTTATATTGCATATGCTCACCTGCATGTTCATATTACATAGGCCCACCTGCCTGTTCATATTGCATATGCCCACCTGCATGTTCACTTATATCATGTCACCACTAGACAACATCATTTTATAAACTGGATACAACTATAGACATGACCCGATGATAACCGCAAGGTAGTGATGATAATAAAAGATGACATGTTTATCTATTTCTACTGCTTATTATATCCTTATCATATGGTATCACTAGTCCCACATCATGTATTATATATATGTATCGTGCTTGTATTACTATTGTATATATTACTACCTCCTCCTTCATTTTACCACTCACTAGGTCGCTTTCTGACGACCCTGGGTTTGCGTGCCTAGGTTGGAGATCCGAGTTATCGTTCGGGCAGCTAGTTCATTAGATTCACATAGTAGACTTTACCATCGGGATTCCTTTATAGGTATCTTTATGCTTTGTTCCTGTTATCTTATTTATCCCTGTTTATATATCTGTTATGATCGCTCAACCCTTTCTGCAGGTATTCTTGTACTTATGTCCTGCTGGAAGTCCTGTGTATATTGAGGTTATGTCCTGTACTGAGGCTTAACGTACGCGTGAGGTTGTTTTCACCTCGCGTATGTACGTCGCCATAACGTCCCCGTACCTGCGGGATTGGGGCGTTACAGAAAGTCACACAGTGTTTGGTATTGCATATGTGTCCAACCATTTGAGCTTGCCTTTTACTCCATTCACAAGAATAAACTGAAAATCACCTAGAGGGGGGGTGAATAGGTGATAATGCTAATCTAATGAACTTAATGCGAAATTTAAAAACTAATTGCAACTACAACAATAGATGACACACGAGCAAGTCTATGATATAGCAATTTGCACAATGTAGAGAGAGAGAGCAAGAGTCAAGGGATCAAGCGCAAACAACAAGATATATTCCGAGGTTCGAGCACCCAGCTCTACATCCCCGCCTTCACCACCGTGAAGGATTTCCATTCCACTAGCTTGTCCACAAAGGACTCCCACAAAGGGAACCTCCACCGAGGATTTGGGGCAATCACAATTACAAGGAGTACCCAACTCCTCTCCTTACAAACACAACCTCCTCCTTGAGGCACAACTCCAATCCAACAAACAATCACCTCACAACTTGAGGGATTAGCACCAAGCAACACAAGGATCACCTCACAACTTGAGGGATACAACCCAAATACACAACCTCCTCAACACAATGAGGGAAAGGCACAAAGCCAAGCAAATGAAGGGTTTACAACTTGGTGGTCTAAACAACAACCACAAACAATTTCTTTCCCACACAAAGATCCTATAGAATGAGATAGTAGATGTAGCTCAAGTGTGGAGAAAACCAAAGGAATGAAAATCAAAAACTCAAAGAAAATCTTTGGGAAAAACTGGAAACAAGGATGAAGAAATTGAATCAAAATCTTTTCCCAAAAACTCTTTCTTGATTTTCCAAATCCTAGCAAAAACACCAAATAGATTGATCAAATTAAAGCCCAAAACTTCTTTTGATTGTTGTGAAAACACTAGAGAGTCAGGAAAAATTAGCACTAAAAATCTTAGCCAAAACCTCTCATCAATGGGGTATTTATAGCCCAAACAAAAAACTAGCTGTTAGGCTGATCTGGCAGCCAGACAAGCTTGGCGGTTGTAGGCTGTCTAAAAATATCCAACAGACAAGCTACTAAGAAAGCAGAGTTCCAGCAACAAGGCGCGTCGGCCCGAAGCCCGCGTCTCAGCAACAAGGCGCGTCGGCCCGAAGCCCGCGTCTCAGCAACAAGGCGCGTCGGCCCGAAGCCCCGCGTCTCAGCAACAAGGCGCGTCGGTCCGAAGCCCGCGTCTCAGCAACAAGGCGCGTCGGTCCGAAGCCCGCGTCTCAGCAACAAGGCGCGTCGGTCCGAAGCCCGCGTCTCAGCAACAAGGCGCGTCGGTCCGAAGCCCGCGTCTCAGCAACAAGGCGCGTCGGCCCGAAGCCCGCGTCTCAGTTGCAACTACCCGAAATAAGGGGCCAGTCACCGCACATGTAGCAGGAAGTGGCCCCTCATTGTGGAGCGTTTTCAGGGGGCACGATCACCCCCTAAAAACCCTATAAATAGTCCCGTCACTATTAAAGGAGAGGACGATTGACGACGAGAAGGAAAAGGGACGACAATCAAAGGAGAGATCAACGACAAGAGGAGACTCTTCAGCGAGCTTACTGAGTACTAGCCGCTCTTCGCCTACCTCCTCTTTGAGAGTTTTGGTAGACGGAGCTGAGTTACTCTTTCTACCGACCGAAGAGAAGACCCCCGACGGTCTAGGACGGTCATCTGGTCAACGGAGAACAAGATTCACTCTCCATCGCCACACGAAGAACCCAGCCTTAAACAAAGAGAAGATTCAGACATCCTCCCTCCCTTGTAACTGAAAAAGAAGGAAGAGTAGTTCTTTTGGTTGTAATCGTTTCGCTTGAATCAAGGAAATCTTTTACAGCTAAAACCACTTTCTCCGACCACCAAATTTTCCGGCCCCTACAAGAGATGGCGACTCCGCTGGGGAATACCTTCGTTACTGACGAACGCACCGTGGTGCAAGATGACGTTCTCCGTAAGGGGAAAATGGTCGAATCACTCGTCGTCGAGTTCGACCAGGCGAAGTATGAAGAGTTCCTCTCTTCTGGCTCCAAGAGCCCAAAGACCCGCGTCTGCCGCAGGGTCTCAAGTGGACAGCCCCCTGAAGCCCAATCTGAGGCTCTGTCGGGTGCTCCTGCTGCCCACTGTGCCAAGTTTGGTTCACGCGCCGACGCCTCCCAGAAGGCCCGCGTAACCTCAGACTCCTCTGCTGCGATCAACCGCGTCGCGCAGAACACACGCGCCAACGCCTCTCTGAAGGCCCGCGTGGTCCCCGGCACATCTACTGGTGCGATCGACCGTGTCGCACAGAACGCCCGCGTCAGCGTCTCTCAGGAGACCCGCGTGGCAAACACCCCTGGTTCTACAAACCAGGAAGTTGTTGGCTTCTCTCTTCCTCCACGGCGCAATCGGAATGCCGAGCGTCGACAGAGAAGACGCGCGCGTCAACACTCGGTCGGAACCGTTGGTTTTCTGACTGGGGTTGAACGCAGCGTACGATCCGATGCCTTGCCCGCACCTCGTCCAGTGCGAGAGGTCCGTGTTTGGCGACCCAAACGCGAGACTCCCCAAGTTGAGCCTTCTGAAGACCAACTTGCCAAACGCCAAAGCGAAGCTTCTACGTCTTGTCAAACGCAGGAAGCACGCGCCCACAGGCGTGGGGCCCAGCAGCCTACTCTCTCCCAAGTCTCTCTGCTCCAACGCAGCAGACAGCAACGCGAAAGTCGCGTCTCATATCAACAGAGACGCCATACGCGCGTGACGCAGCCGCGACGCGACAGCTGCGTTTCTGAAACCTGTGTCCAGACAGCACAGCGCATGACTTCCTCCCGTCTTCCACGTCGCGAGGCTAGTCTATTTAATCCCTCTCCCACGGATTTGAGGGATTATTTGACAAGGAAAAGGAGTGCCAATCAGACCACTTCTCCATGCTGCTGTCAACAGCTCATCCAGATGCTCTCTGGATGCCATTGCGAGTCAGGCGTGCACCAGCCGTCTTTAATTAGACAGCTGACCCTGATTCCCCCGTCAGCCAAGAGAAGACGCTCCCACAGGAGGAGAACCTTCTCAGATGTTGAATACCCGGAGCTTACTGCAAACATGACTAGCAGAAGCAAGGGAAACAACTAATGGACAACTCAGAGGAATCTGACTCTGAGCCAGAGGGGGTGTATCAACACACTCGCACCCGGACAGGGGCCATTCCCCCAATTGACTATAATGCCTTAGCCCGCGGCATTAGAATGGGTGGTTCTCACTCCGCTATAGTGGAGTCGCAGGCTTCAAACTCTTCCGTCGAGAAGGAGGCTTCCGCCTACATGGCAGACACTCCTGAGGAGACGGCCAGGCGTTTAGAACAGACGCAGAAACACCAGATGGATATAATCGCCTCTCAACAGAGATCCATTGACTCCCTCAAGCATATGCTTGAGAAATTGCTTGAAGAAGAGCGAGATCTCCTCCTAGACGACCGAAGGGGAAAGGGAGAAAGGGAGGAAGCCCACCCTCCGAATCTTCTGACGAGACACGACGATCTACCTCGGATGTGTCCAAGCCCTCGTCGCAGGCAAGAAGCGACCAAGACCAGGAGAAGACTCATGCTAAGAGGGTGAGTCAACTGGAGCAGCGCCCTCGAGGCCCTTACCAACCGTAAGGCCTCCAAGAAGCTGGAGTAGTCCGGCCCTATCCGGCCGAGTGGGACTTAGTCCCGTACCCTCCTAAGTTCAAGGCTCCAACTCTCCAAGCATTTGACGGGAAGGGGTCACCCAACCACACATCTACTACTTCAAATCCCAGACCGGAATATAGTAGATAACGACGCTATCCTGGCGCGACTGTTCATAGGCACCCTGAAAGGGTTGGCCTTTGAATGGTTCATGAAGCTCCCAGAAGGTTCAATCAAGAACTGGGGCGACTTGGAGAAGTTGTTTCTGACACGCTTCTTCGAAGATGATTCGGAGGTCACAATGCCTACCCTTTTAGCTACAAAACAGCGAAAGGGAGAGTCCGTCAAGTCTTTCGTAGAAAGATTTCGGAACATGGCACTCCGATGTCCAAGCGGCATGACCCAGGCCACCCTGGTGGAAACATGTCGCCATAATCTCCAAACCTCACTCCTTGCTCAAATAGGAGTTGCTGAAAGCCGCACCTGGAAATAATTAGTCCAGCAAGGTGAACAGGCTGAGGAGATTGTCGCCCGCGTCAGAGCGGAAGAAGGCAAGCCCAGGCCAGAGAGGTCGACAAGGCGTGCACCAGACACCTCCCTCCAGACGAAGCGGAAGGATAATTTGGCGACGGAGACCAAATCTCCCACCAAACCTCAAACAGGCAGGGCAAGTGGCTCTTCAAGCCAGCCACGCCCCAACAAGCAGTATTCCTTCAAGGAGGAACACGTCGATTCGCTCTTCAAGCTACTCAACAAGAGCAATCGACTGAAGCTCCCTGAAATTAGGCGCCCGGAGGAAGTCGGCAAGACCGACAATCCCACCTACTGCTTATACCACAGGATGCTCGGACATCCTACCAAAAGCTGCTACGTCTTTAAGGACATCCTTCAAGCTCTGATTGACGCGGAGGTATTAAAACTCCGACCGGAGCAGAAGAAGATGACGGCCAACATGACGTCGATTCTCCAGTTTGGGACACGACCCCCGACACCCGTGGGGGTGATCTCTGTCCCGAAAGGAGAACTGAGGGTGGTCAACACAGACCCTCATCAGCAGCGGGAGAAAGGCTTGGTACCCATCCCTACACCTCGAGGGGAAATCATGTGGGTCCACCCTGACCTCGTCGACGAGCAACAATGGACGACTGTGACCAACAGGAAGTCCAAAGGCAAAGGGAAGACTTCATCTTGCCATGTGATATGCGCTTCCTCTCGAGAAGCGGACACTGATGTTCCCTCGCTGACTGACTCAGAAGAGGAAACAATAGTCCTGGCCGCAGAGCCCAGCCAACCTACGGCGGGGACCCGTTCAGGACAGGCATACTTGAAGCAGTACGGCGAGACAGCAGCGGCTTCTCCGCAACCAGCCGTGGAACCAGCCAAGCCCTCCACGAAACACCTGTGGAGAAACAGAAAGAAACTCAGTTTTCTCGAGTTCTTACGAAAGGTGTAACGGAAGGATCCTCGACACCTTACCGCTTCGACGTCTTGGCTCAACTAGCCAACATCCCGGCACGCATCACCTTGTATGAACTCCTGAGGCTATCAAAGTCAACCAGAGAGGCTCTACAAGAAGCTTTGGCAAACGCTGAGGTCTTCATGACTCGCGTGCCAAGGGAGGAAGATGTAGAGGATTGCCTCCACGCCTCCCCAAATGCTCCCTGCATCACCTTCACAACAGACGACATGCAGGTTAAAGGGAAGCATGACCGACCCCTATACTTCACAGGGTATATTGGGTCATCCGAGGTGAACCGCATCCAGGTAGACCCAGGGTTTGCGCTAAGCATCATACCTCGCCGGGTTATGCAGTTTCTAGGCATTCCTACCCATCGTCTGAGCCCTACCCAGACGACTATTTACGGGTTCAATGCCAACAGCTCCCGCCCAATGGGGAAGATCAAGCTCAAATGCCAGATCGGGAGCCTCAAGTCGGAAGTGACGTGTTACGTCATTGACGCGGACACTTCCTACAACCTGTTGCTGGGACGACCATGGATTCACCGCAATTCCATCGTTCCCTCTACTCTCCACCAAGTCATGAAATACATTGACGAGAGTGGACAGGTCCGAACGTTGATTGCCGAAAGGCATCCGTTTAAAGGGGTTGAAAATTATTTCACGGACTCCCTCTTATATCAGGATCCGGAGGAGACTAATGAAACCCCACAACCAGAGGAGCCAGACTCTGGTAATGAAGCTGACATTGAGCCTGAGAAAGAAGAGTGCCTGTGGGAGTTGGAGCCCATTGTAAAGAGCACTAATAAGCTCGATGTTGATACCACCGACGATGCAGGCGGTTGGTATATTAATGAAGATTTAGATTTTGCGTATTTTCCTGTGTATGTTTCCGATTCAATACCGTCGGATACCACTACCGACGTGGACGATGACCTCTGGTCGGCAATAGATGCTTTGACATCTTTGCATGTACCGGTGAAATCATCCTTCGGGACATACCAAGATAATGGTGACGCGCAAGAGTCTGTATTCATGGTTCCAGCCAGACGAAAAGGCCAAAGACCAATACTTTTTGGGCGAATCGCGTCTGAACCAATGCCCCACGAAGAATCAGAAGGCGAGGATGAATCCCCTCAGTTCGATCATTATGAACCGAAAGCACTCAGGATGATGAAGCGCATGGGGTATGATCTAACCAACAGGCCTGGGTTGAACTTCGGAAAAGGAAAAAGAACACTGCTTCGATCCTTTGTACCGAAAGGGAAAACCCCTGATTACTATCATCAGACGCGCCGGGGGTTGGGCTATATATCAACTCCAGTGCCATCAGCCTCTGATTCGGAGAGACTGTCAAGTCATGACTGCTCATCAGACACGTCGTCGTGGGAATCAGATGTCAGTGTCGGCAACATCTTCAAAGGGCTTTCAGTAAACATGGTTTCGACAAGCCATCTGGAGGATGAAGATGAAGAAATGATCCAATCTGATACAGATCCTTGGATCAAACATTTGAATGCTCTTTGGGATATCCGCTTTGAACAGCGTGAACCACCCACAGAAGACAAGGTTGTTCAAGTCAACCTAGGAGATGAAGCCAATCCTAAACCCATCTTCATAAGTGACGGCCTGTCACCTTCGGAGAAGAAGGATTTAATATCTCTTGTACAAGAGTATATAGATGTCTTCGCCTGGAATTATGAGGACATGCCTGGACTTGATCCTCAAGTGGCTATGCATCGCCTCAACATCAATCCGGACATGAAGCCTGTTAAACAACAGCAGCGACGGTTCCGTCCAGAGATAATGGAGGCAATTCAATCAGAAGTCAGAAAGCTCATCGATTCCGGCTTCATCCGGGAAGAACAACATCCCGACTGGGTAGCCAACATCGTCCCCGTCGCCAAGAAGAACGGGAAGATCCGGATCTGCATCGACTTCCGTGATCTAAACGAGGCCTGCCCCAAAGACGAATTCCCATTGCCAATCACAGATGTCATGATTGACAATACTTGTGGATTCGAGCGAATGTCCTTTATGGACGGATTCTCAGGATACAATCAAATCAAGATGTATCCCGATGACGAAAAGCACACCTCCTTCAGGACACCTCTAGGGGTATATTGCTACACCGTCATGCCCTTCGGTCTAAAGAATGCGGGGGCAACCTACCAAAGGGCCATGAATGCCATTTTCCATCGGCAGATACGCAAAACGGTGGAATGTTATGTCGACGACATCGCGGTGAAAAGCCGCACTAAAGGTGATCACATAGCAGACCTGAGGGTGGTCTTCGACATCATGCGGGCTCATCAATTGAAGATGAACCCCACCAATCCTTCCTGGGGGTAGCCAGTGGCAAATTCCTAGGGTTTGTTGTGACTTCCACAGGAATCCATTTGGATCCAGAGAAAGTCCGCGCTATCCAAGAGATGCAACCCCCCAGAAGCCTCAAGGAGCTCAGGGGATTACAAGGACGATTGGCATACATCCGCAGGTTCATATCAACCTTTCCGGGAGATGCCAACCCTTCGCTACAAGCTGATGAAAAAGGGTGTTTCATTCATTTGGGACGACGCTTGTCAAAAGCGTTTGAGGAGATCAAGCACTACCTCACCCAACCACCAGTCCTTGCAGCTCCGGTATCCGGAAAGCCTTTCCTGGTGTACGTCCGATCAATGGATCATTCTTTGGGAGCTCTACTAGCTCAGAATGATGACCAAGGGCGAGAACAAGCAATCTACTACCTAAGTAGAACGATGATCGGAGCCGAACATCGGTACAACCCGATCGAGAAGGAATGTTTGGCACTGGTGTTCGCCATTCAGAAAATGCGACACTATCTGGTGGGCCAAACCATAAATGTCATATCCAAAGTCAACCCCCTGAGGTTACTTATGACAAAGCCTTCTTCACTAAATGGCCGGCTGGCAAAATGGGCCATATTGCTATCACAATATGAGATGCACTTTCTGCCACAAAAGGCTATTAAGGGACAAGCGGTGGCGGACTTCTTAGCTGAACACCCAGATCCCAGGGCAGCCAAACTCTACGAGGATCTCCCAGATGAGGTCGCCGAAGTCTGCCTAGCTCAGACATCGTTCGAAAGTCAAGTATGGCAACTTTTCTTCGACGGTGCATCAAGGGCAAGCCCAAAGGGACACACAGTAGCGGGGGTAGGAGTGGTACTCGTCTCCCCACAAAATTACGTGATTCCCCGAGCTATCTCGTTAACCGAGCCCTGTTCCAACAATGTGGCGGAATACAACGCTCTTTTGATTGGGATGCAATTCGCCGATGAGATTGGCGTTAAAAATCTCGAGGCGTACGGTGACTCCAAACTCATCGTCAGCCAAGTTCGCGGAGAGTATGAGGTCAGGCATGAAGATCTAGTACCCTACTACAACGCGACAATCCACATGGCCGAGAGGTTTTCAAACTTCTACATCGACCATGTACCGCGCAAGCAAAATGCGCATGCAGATGCACTTGCATCCCTTGCTGCCTCCTTAGCTCTTCCAGCTGGAGCAATGGAGAAGGTATTCGTCTATAGCCACGACCTATACTGCCCAAAAAGTCCCCTCGGAGACTACCAGAGGTCAACGGAGATCCATCGCGGTAAGGAAACACTTGAAGTGTCGACCGATCCAGAGCTTAAAGACTGGCGATTCCCCTACATTGATTTTGTCTTATACGGCATCTGCCCGAAGACACCAAGGAGGCGGCTGCCATCCGAAGGAAAGCCCCCAAATTCTACTACAATGCGATTTCGCGAACATTGTATCGTAGATCGCATGACGGGATCCTGCTCCGGTGCCTCTCATCAAAAGAAGCCCACGAAGTGTTGAAAGAAGCCCACGATGGTACGTGTGGAGCTCATCAACCTGGCCCGAAGCTGGCAAACCGACTCCAAAGATTGGGTTACTACTGGCCCAAGATGGTTGCCGATGCTGTTGCCTATGCCAAAAGATGTCACGCCTGTCAAATACATGGCGATTTCATCCATCAAGCACCAGGATACCTCCACTCTACGACCTCTACCTGGCCGTTCGAAATGTGGGGGATGGACGTGGTTGGTCCTATCAGCCCACCATCATCAAAGGGACATCGGTTCATTCTAGCGATAACCGATTACTTCTCAAAGTGGGCCGAAGCTATCCCTTTGAAAGAGGTGAAATCTTCTAACGTGATCAAGTTCGTGAAACATCACGTTATTTACCGGTTCGGTGTGCCTCGGCGGATTGTCCATGACAATGGACCCCAGTTCATCAGCCAGGCTTTTCAGAGATTCTGCGCCAAGTTCAGAATCCAGAGTGTGTCATCAACGGCATACTATCCGCCCGCTAACGGCCTCGCAGAAGCTTTCAATAAGACTATTGGCAAGCTTCTCAAGAAATTCGTCTCGAAAAGTCAACGAGACTGGGACGATAAGTTGGGCGAATGCTTATGGGCCTATCGCACGACTGTGCGAACCCCAACTAAAGCCACGCCATTTTCCTTGGTGTACGGATGCGAAGCCGTCCTTCCACTGGAAATCCAAATTCCATCTCTTCGCGTCGCCTTGACAGCGGAGATGACAACAGAGGAGAAGCATCGACAGCGACTCCAAGAATTGGAAGCCTTGGACGACAAGCGTCTGCAGGCCCAACAACAAATCGAGCTTTACCAAGCTCGTATCACCAGAGCCTTCAACAAGAAAGTCAAATCGCGAACTTTCAAGAAGGCGACCTCGTCTTAGCCGTCCGAAGACCCATGGTCATGACGCACAAGACGAAAGGAAAATTCCAACCCAAATGGGAAGGACCGTTTGTAGTAGAGTCAGTCTACTCAAATGGATCGTATCGCCTCATAACCTCAAATGGCGATACACTCATGATGCCAATCAATGGCAAATTCCTGAAGAAATACTATCCCTAGATGGCATTCTTCCACCGATCAAGTTAAAAATACACCTCTGATCAAACATCCGACGCCCTCGACGGCTAAGGATAGAGGAAAATGTTGGCTTTAAGCCCAACATAAGTCCTCGACAACTCATCATGCTGAGGGGAATAGCATGGCTAGCCCAACTCAAACGGTAGTTGGTAAAGGCATGTCAAACCCGTTGACAGCTGAGGATTTGCTAAAAATCCTAAGGGACACGTTCCCATTTGATCCGACGCCTCGACGGCTAAGGATAGAGGAAAATGTTGGCTTTAAGCCCAACATAAGTCCTCGACAACTCATCATGCTGAGGGGAATAGCATGGCTAGCCCAACTCAAACGGTAGTTGGTAAAGGCATGTCAAATCCGTTGATAGCTGAGGGTTTGCTAAAAATCCTAAGTGGACTTGATTCCACTCTTCCCTCCAAAAATCCCTTACCAATTCTCATCCATAGAATGGTAGGACCACAAAATGCAATCATTACTATGTTAACACTATACCTCTGGTAATGAATACTCCTCGTCGAGTACAAACCTGGCTTGTTAACTCTGCATAGAGTAACAAACTCTCAAATTTGCCAAGTTAACACTATACCTCTGGCACTTCAAATTCTACTTGTCAATTCTCATCAATAGAATGACAGGTCCTCAAATTGCTCCTATCGCAAGCAAATTCTTGTCAAGTTAATATCACACCTCTGACAAACTACTGTTTAAGTTAACATTACACCTCTAAGCAGTACATCGAGTGCCTGTCAAGTTAATATCACACCTCTGATAGTCACCTTTCTTCAGACTTCCATATCGAAGCTGAAATGGACGATGCCAAGTTAACACTACACTTCTAGCATCCGAGTCATTGCTAAGTTCAACAATACACCTATGGCTATGACCTTTCCTCGACTTCTTCGTCTAAGTCGAGATGACAATGCTAAGTTCAACATCACACCTCTAGCATTACCATCACTGTTAAGTTAAACATACACCTATGACAGTGACATTCTGAGTTAAGTTAATATCACACCTCTGACTCACATCCTTGTCAAGTTAACATTACACTTCTGACAAGACTATCTAAACCCGTTAAGTTAATATCACACCTCTAACGGTAAAATCTTACTAGATTCCCCACGGTCTAGTTTCATTTGATATTCTCCCCAACAGTATAAATTCCATTTTGGACATTGTTGGTTAACATTACACCATAAAAATGCTTCCATCAAAATCCCCAGCTGATCTTAAATCAAGTTAATCCCAATCCTTGATAAAAGTTCACCTTCTCTGGGGGTACGCACTCCCCTTGTCACTTTCTTTTATAAAGTGGCGGGTCCACCAAAATCATTCTTTTGCTTCTAAAACAAAACATTCAAGACAACAGAAAGAGGCAAAAAAAAAGTGTCACTTTTATTCATATCCAAACACATGAAAGTGATACAAAACGCTCTCTTATACAATAAGATTGAGTGTTACAATTAAGGAGTACAAAGAAGTCCCTCTCTCTCTCTGAGGCCGTACTCACTCCTTGAACCGCATCTGATCCTAAGTGCATGATGTCTGAAGAAGTGCGACTGTTGGAACCGGTTGCACTTTGATGCATGACGCAACTTCGAAAGCGCCCTAGCTGACCAAGCAAGAGCAATGGTGTTCTTGAGGTCCGGTGGCAACAGAAGGTCCTGCAACCCTTCGTTCAGGCGCGTCTCTTTCCCTAGCAGACCATCCAACAACATGGAGTCACTCCTGGGGTGAGAGAGGAAGTTTAGGAGTCATCACAAAGGATGCCACCCTCCACTAGGTCCAGCGGCAGCAGAAAGTCCTGCATTCATCACCATCCCTTTCCCCAGCAGGCCATCCAACGGAATGTCCTTGATGTCACTTCTGGAGTAGGGAGAGGAAGAGGATCTTCCCGCCACCGTAACCGCCGGACCACCCTCGCCGATACTCAGCCTATCCGTCTCTTGCACCAGATCTGAAGAGACCTTGGCGAGGGTTGGGTCCTCGTCAGAGATATAATTTAATCTCTCACAAACGACGAGGACCATAATTTAATCTCTCACAAACGAACGTGGAGCAAGTTCGCCAGCCGGTATATTCTTTCTGGGGCCCAGCAAACCTGAAAAAGGACAAGCAAGCCTACCTGCAAAGAATAAGCAAGAGAGTCAGAAAATCTGGAACTCAGTACATTTTTATAAAGGAAACTGAGTAACAGAACGCGGCAGCCATTCAAGACTTCAGACGCGGGAATGACCCGCACAGTCAAACAGACGCAAGTCAAACTGCGCCACGCATAGGATTCAAACGCGGCCTCAGTTTGTACCCGCGCCTAATGCACCCGACGCAAAGAATTTCAGAACGCCAAAAATTGCCATCTCTCTGTTGGGTGAACAGGAGTTGCAAGATTCAGGTCTGAAACGCGCCAAGGCAGTAAAACGCAATGGGCAAAGCCAGCGTCAAGCGCCTGCATTCAGAGAAGTCAAGTCACTGGCACAAATTCCAGAGGAGGAATGCACCGGGACTTCATTCAGATGATCATGCCGAAGTTCAGGCTATACACATCATCGGGGGACATACCAGCAGAGACCTCTGGCCAGAGTTGGCCTCTCTGCACCCAAACGCAGGCGTCCAAGATGATCCGAGAGGGGGTTCTTCTTGAAGAGACCAAACCGAAGCGTGAGAGCTCTGGGTCATCTTCATCCTGGAATTACCTTCATCCATGGAGACGGAATCCCTATCAAGAAACTCTTTTCTGAAGAAGGTGGGACTTCTCAGAGCAATCCAAAGAGAAATAATCCAAGCTTGGATTATAGAAGGGGAGCGCACCCTATTTATAGGCAGGCCCTAATAACTGCCATTAATGGGGCGTTAATTGGAACCGTCACGCACGATTGTCAAAGCCCAGTGGAGGATTGACGCGTGGAACGCCGCTTTGGAAACCGTCGCAAGCGCCGGTTTTCAACCGCCCGCGTCGGTTTTGCATTTAAGGGCAGTAACTCCTGAGTCCAATGAGGAGTTGACGCGTGGATACCTGCCTTGGGAATCAACGGATGACTCGGAATCCCAATCGACAGTGGAGACCTGACGAGCAAAGATCTCCTAAAATCTTGAGTCAGATCACATTAGACGCAGATGGGAAAGCCGCGTCCCTTCAGCAGACAAGGCTGCATCTCTTGCGTCTGCCCGATCCGCGCAAGACAGATTTGCGTTATTCAGAGCTGCGTCTCACCTTGTGATTGACGCTGCGTCTCACCCCAGGGACTGACAGCCGCGTCTTACTTTACGGATCAATGCCGCGTCTCATCTTTTGATTGACGCCGCATCTCATCAAGAACCCGCGTTCCGATTTGTGATTGACGCCGCGTCTCATCAAAAGGACTTAGTAGAATCTAAGTTCTTATGAAATGATGACCGCGTCTCACTTTATGATTGACGCTGCGTCTCAGTAAAAGGACTTAGTAAAATCTAAGTTCCGGTAGACTGACGACCGCGTCTCACTCTGTGATCGCCGCTGCGTCTCGTCAAAAAGACTTGGTGAAATCTAAGTCCCCATAGATTGATGCACGTCTCATTCTATGGGATTAATGCCGCGTCTCGCCAAGACCGCGTCTCATTAAAAGAACTTAGTCCTACCTAAGTTCAGTAATCACGACTAGTGATCAAGAGTTGGACTCATCCACAACAGGACAAAGAAATTGGGACAAAAGCTTAAAGAAAACTTCTATTATATCAAAAAATGATAGAAGTGGATACAAACACTCTTAATAAATAGAGTGTCCCTTTTCTTACAAAAAAAAAAAAAAAAAAAAAAGGCTAAATGTCCTGGTTCGCCAAGGAACGGATTTGTTCCCTAAGGCGGTGAATCTCATGCTGGCGCGTCCTCTCAGCCTCCATGATAGCCCGGTCCCGCAGCTCCGCCTCAGATAAGAAACTTCTGGCAGCCAGCTGCATCCGCAGAGATTCCACCCTGGAAGATTGTAGGGATAGACTCTCTTCAGCACGCGCCGTAGCAGCCCGTTGCTCCTCAAGCTCCTTTTGAGGGAAACAAGTTTCTCCTCATTTAGCGCAAGAACAGCTTCCGCCTTGGCGATAATGTCCCGAGTTCTGAGGATGACTTGCTCCGTGCTCTGCACACTAAGCTCAGATTCCCTCGAATCTCCGGCTAATTTCTGAAATTCAGCCTTGGAATATTCAAGGTCGCGGATCTCGGCAGCGATTTGTGCCTCCGCCTCCTGTCGCTCCCGTTCCTGAGCAGCTAGGAGCCTAGTCAGGATGGCCTGGGCCTCACCGGAAGAACCAGCATCTTCCAAAGATTCCAGCTCCCGCAGGTTATCTCCAAGTTGCTCTACCACCCGCAGGCATGCCCTGGCAAGTGAAGGGCCTCCCGCCAATTCGACGCTCACGGCCATATTTTCAAGAAGCCTCTGGGCGAACTGGAAGGTGCTGTGTCCACGGAAGATGAGATCAATACATGATCCCATCGAGGTGAAGAATTGTTGCACCATCTGACGTGCCAGCTCCCCCATGTCTTCACCACCTAAGAAGCTTCCCGACCCTTTTTCTGTCACGGGATAAGGGATATAGGGCGGGTCTTCTCGCACAAGAGCCGTGCCGGCCGTCGATGTGGCAAGAGCAAGACTACCCACTGGCGCTTCCTGGAGCGCTGCCTCTGCAGGAGCTTCCACGACCAATGAAGGAGTTGTAAGCACAACCTCTTCAGAAACTTCCACCGAGGATTGAGCTGTGTGGCCTTCTGGAAGGGTGCCGATCGTCGGACTCCCCACCTGAGCCCCCTCAGTCAGAGCTGCCTTACTAGGTTCGAGGTCCAGAGGCGTCGAGTCCTGTAGAATGGGAGTCTCCCCAGCTTCAGCAGTAGCCTTCTCCCACCGCGGAGTGAGAGCCTCCTCAGCCTCAATGGTTGTTTTCCCCTCCTGGCAAAAGGGAAGGCTCCCCAACTTCAACAGCTGCCCCCACTGAGGTTGTCTCGGCAACCGAAGCCTCAATCCCCTTAGGCTGGGTCAACACTGTTTCCATCGCCTCGACATGCAAGGAAGTTGTACCTTCAGCAGGGATTATAGCCGCGGTAACGCAGTCGATGATTCGCCCCCGTATATTTTCCCCTCCGAGATGCGTGAGAACTTACTCGGGTCAGGAAAAGCGGGTTCATGGCCGTAGTCGACTTTATCTTCAAAGTCGCTTTCCGTATCAGACGCGGAAGACGACAGTTCAACGCAAAGGTCCTCGGTGACCGGGGCCTTGCCACCAATCACCCCAGTGGTAGGACTAGGGTCGATTATCCGAGCGCTGGAAATGAAGACACTAGGAGGCCCTGACCGCTGTGCCTTGTCTCTCCCTTCACGAGCAGAAGAAGGCTCGGACCGAGCTGAGAACCCTGGAATCTGGACATTCCCTCCCACGAGCTGTTCTTCCTCGTCAGCTATAGTGGTTTGTCAACCAATTCCCCCTCTTTCGCAATCTTACAGGTCCCTCTGTGCGACCTAGGAGCACGGATTAAACCGGGGAGATTTCTATCCTCTGGCGGTTCCTCAACCATGATAAAGAGGTCTTCAGGACAGTCCTCAACTCCAGCAGAAATGCCTTCTGAGGGAGAGACTTCCGTTGCTAAATCCCTCCGAGCCCTCTTCGAAACAGGACCAGCAGTTGAAGTGGGACCCCGACGACGCTTACTCACCAATTCTTGAGCCTTGGCGGTAGAGGGCCCCTCCTGTGGCCCTAGCTTGGTTCTACTCCGGTTACTCGGAGCTCCTCTCTTGAGCCTCCCTCAGCTTCTCTCTGAGATGCTCTCTCCAGCTCTTTCTGGACCTTTAAATACTGGGTGATCATGTGCGAGCATTTGCCAGACTCCGACTGTGTTTTGAGATAGGCATTAATGCCCTCAATACCCGTATACCCGGGGCAAAATCCGGTGACTGGTTTACCCGAGAATACCAGGTGCAGAAAGTGAAGCTGGTAAGGTTCTTCGGCTCCTCGACGGGCAAACGGAAAGTTGCCTCTGTCCCCCCAGCCACGCTATAATACCAGGCTCGAGCACCTTCGCACAAATTCCCATTGAAGGCAAGTTGTGTATTCGGATTGCCGACATAAAGCTGAGCATAGCCAAACTGTCGGGCAAAACGACTTGGCATATACGGTTCGATAGTGCAGGAAGTCCCTTGGCGAAACAGCACATATCCTGGTCGTATATTGATCAACCACCGGAAGACTCCCGCAGACAGTTGGGTGAGGTCATCCCGACCTATAGAATCAGTGAATTGCTCACCAAAGGATGCACCAGGAATCCCAGGGAAGCAGCGGTTGAGCTGGTAATTGGCGGCATTTGAGAGACGTCTCCGAATATAATATATATAGGTGTCACTCCAATCCGAGTTTTCCAGCCGCCTCACAAAAGGGACAGGACTCGTACTCCCACGCGCCGTTGTCATCAGAGAAGGGCAATGCATCACGTACCAGGCCATGAGATACGTGTAAGGCAACTCCATTCGGGGGTTGGGGCGCCTTGCCGTCGGGTTTCCCTCTGAGTCAACATACGGCTTGCCTTGAGAGTCGACAGTCCTTGGAGCCTCGCATAGTCTCTTGGCTAGCGCCCGCAACCCGCTCTGAATGCCAGCCGCCACGGCCGGAAGAAGGGCTATAGGACGGCCATGGGCCAGGAGCACTGCTGGGTACACCACGTCGGCAATAATGACTTCATGTGGCCGTGTAGGTACCACACGCAGCGCTTCAACCACAGCATCAAGAAGCCCGCCAACAGCGCTCGACTAGAGATAGAAGCCCGGGCCCGATGATGATAGCTTTCGAAAAGCGTATCAGGTTCGAAGCCGTCCTCGTTCGACCCAGTGGTGTAAAAGCCCTCAGAAGCTTGTGCGACCATGTCGTCAACTCCCTGTTCAGAGAGGGGAGCCAGTCGAGTTATCGAATGATCCTTCTTGCTGACATTGCTGAATAAGTAATTGGCCCAGGATAGATGCCTAACTCCATGCGTCCTCCAACCGGTTACCTGACCACAAATATGGAAGTGGCACATCACTTCCCAATAGGTCTCGTACACCTCAGGGAATCCTTCTTTATAAGGTCAAGCTCCCTAGCAGTCGGGACATATTCTTCATAAGGGAACTCCCCCATCACCAGCCCCGAGACCTCATGCAACTCTCATGCAGTGCAAGGCCCATTTCTCCAACGGGGTAAAGAATGTCCCCGTCTGAGGGTTGTAGCGCTCCAAGATCCCGAAGAAGTTGTGAGAGCTCATTGGGATGCCCCATTGTACGGCCCTGACTGCTGAGTATAATCCCACGTGCTCAAGCAGATCTCCAAGATCGGAGAGGGCGAAACCCACCATCCTGCCCCCCAAGAATTCTCCGTGGAGTGGACCCATCCTGGCAAATGGAACTTGGCCGGATAATCACCTCTGCTTCTATGAACGAGTTGAGGAAGGTGGTGGCAAGCTGCGGGATCTCTCCGACTGGAAGCTCAGACTGCGTGACCCGGGAAACAAGCCGAGAACCGCCCGGTCATGGCAATCATGACGGTATACGTTCTGGGATTTGAAATTCCC